>JAQFVV010000999.1:0-134917 GCA_028023455.1 Epiperipatus broadwayi | reverse complement strand
GTCAAATGATTACCGCCATGTAATATAAGTCGTGTTGAAAATATATATATATATATACGTAGGATTTTAAGATAGTGAAAGGAATATAATTTACAAAATGTTTTATGTGTAACGAGTGATATTATCCCAGTGAAGAAATATATGTGTATGACGTTATCTTAAAACGACCGTAAAATAAGTGGAGTTTATAACGACATATTAGAAATATATATGTCATAAGTTCTTGCATCTGGAAACACAGTCAAAATGAATTTCTTTAGATATATCGATATAGTAGTGAGTTAAAATTTTAAAAATATATATATATATAAACGTGCAGCATTGAATTACTTAAAGTGAGTCAGAGGTAGATGAGTAGGGAAAACGAGGACAATCATCAAGGTGGACGGGCAGTTGGGCAAATCTAGGGCAGGCGGACAAGAAGAGGAACCAGAGTACAAATGTTTGGATTGGCTAGCGATCTAAATGCTAACTGATAAATCACAAATATTAAATTGTTAATCAAAGTAAAAGGAAAGCAGAGAATCAATAGAAAAAAATTTTCGTTATATAAATATAGCCAGAAGAGTTTAGTAAAACAATATTAAAAAACGTAGATTAAGGGGGTTAAATAACTTTATATTTATGCATACGAGATCCCAAGATAAAATGGACGTTCAAGGAAAGGAAGTGAGAGAAGGGAATGAAGATAAAGAGATGAAAGCACCGGGTAAAATAAGTAATAATGATATCATGGATATGCTAAGGCAAATGAGGATTGATCAACAGCAATTCGTGGAAGAATACATGAACAGACAGGAAAGAAGAATAGAAGAATGGATGATCAAGGTCGAAATCGATAGCCAGAAAAGAATGGCTGCATTCAAGAAAAAAGTAAAAAATGAGATCATCCAGCAATCAAAGTCTAATGATACATGGGCTGGATTTCACCCAGAGATGGGGATGGAGAAACAAAGGAGTATAGGGCCGTGTGGATATGCGAAATCGGAAATGGTTGAGGAGAGAGTTAGAGAATTAGGAGAGTGTGATTGGAAAAAGGATATAGGACATCCAGAAAGGGAGATAAGACCGTTAGATGAAGAGATGGATGTAGTTAGAGATAAGAGTCAAAGAGTGATGATGAGCATGCAGGAGAGTTTAGGTCAAGTGGCAAAAGTAATAGCCAGCTTAAACACAAGAGTGGAAGAATGTGTAAAGAGTACAGCCAATAGCAGCATTAATGCCAATATAGAGGGCCGAGAACCAAGAACTAATGGAGAAGACAGAATCAGAGAATCTGTAAATTACATGGACTATCCTGTGGGCTTCCACCACTTCCTGAAGATACAAGTTTTCACTGACAACCCTGGAGAAAGCCCGATGGAACACTTGAACAGCCTGGAACGGTACTTCCAATTCAGTAGAGTAAGTGAAGCCAAGATAGCAGTTGCTTTCAGCCATCTGCAGGGCGAGTCTCAAGTCTGGTGGAATTCGCTATTCCAGAAGCCCATTATGTTTGCAGCATACCAGAAAATGTTGAAGAGCAGTTATTGGAGTGAGGAGCTCCAGGAGCATATGTTGCATCAAATAAAACAGCACAAATGGGGACCGGAGGAATCATTCGTAACATTCTTCCGTCGACAGGTGGCTAGATTACGACTAATAATGGCAAACCCATTATCGGAGACACAAATACTCCGTATAATTAGGTCCGGGTTTCCGAAGGACATTAAACGTACTCTCATCAGTACAGAGAGGAAAACGGTGGACCAGGTGGCGGAGATGCTGAGTGCGCTGGACACCACTAGGGACAACCAACAGAATGATGAATCACTGTCGGAACTGCGTGTAAAAGAAGCACCTAGAATAAGAAATGACTGGGATCCTGGGGAAAGACGTTGGCAAGAAGAACAAGGATATTCTAGGGAATGAAACCCGAGGAGGCAAGGAAACGGATGACAGAGAGAGGAGACAGAATATAAGCGTCCATATGACATGACGGTGAGTCATGGACTTCGAGAGCAACATCCACATCCCAGAGGAGGAAGAGGTGGTATCAACAGAGGAAGACAACCACCAGATAAAACGTAAGAGCGGTCCCAAAAAAAAAAAAAACGGACTAGATGATGACAAATTCAGAAATGGACATGGACCTCGAATCATGGAGAATGGATGGGCATACGGTAACTAATGATAGAAAGAAATGACGAGCCAATAGATGGCCAAACAGTATGAGGGACTTTAGGATAAAATGATAAAGGATAAATTAATTGGCAGGATGGGGTCATAGATTGAGGTTGAGGGAAAGTAGGCTTAGATATTTGTAGCTTGATCTTATAGCAGTACTTGGTTTTGCCTTCTTCTTTGTCATGCTTGTGTGTTCTGTGGTGCATCAAGTATTATCACACAGAGAACACAGGGACAGAGATCCCATTATCACAATGACTCACTGGATTAATATTTCCAGTTAGATATTAAGCACATATATCGTGAGTCAATGGTCCAGAGACCAATCTATGGGGAAAGAACCCTTTTTGGTATGAATATAGAGCTTTCAGAAATACACTGGGCTCATGAATGAGCTGGGCGGAAAGATGCCAGTCTCCCAAGCCACCTCAATAATAGTGTCTGGAGTTGGCACTTAGAGGTGCCTTATTGCAGAAATGCGATGTATGAACAGGTTTAATCAGGTCACAGAAATATCCTGAGGATTCGAACCTGTAGATACGAGTAGTGGCAGAAATTAAACGCATGCATGGTAATGTTAGGACTAAATTGGTTCAGCTATACTGCTTGGTTCAGCAAAGAAAGGGATATAATTTACCTGGTCGCCTCTCTATAGAGTAACCTCATCGCTACATCATAGTAGCAATAATGAAAAAAAAAAGGGTTCGAACAATAGTTGGGAGCATTTAGCTTTCCAGGCATAAGGTTAAAAATTTATTTATGCAGAAAAAAATTTTAAAGGGGGGAATGGTGTAATGTGATGAGTGCACATACTGTGGTCACACATGTACCTACAAAACATCCACAAATTAGAAATGTTAGGGTTGGAAAGAAACAAATAAATAAGAAAGAAAAACGAGCTTGGAAATTAACAAAACCAAGAAATGTTGAAAATTAGCAAAACAAAGAGAAAAAGATGGAACTAGAGTTAACAAGATCGTTATCTTTTGCTAGTCAAAGTCCGAATTTTGATAAAAGTAAATATTAAATTATAATACTACAAGCATACATGGTAGGAAAGTTAAAGCAGTAAAGAAGCATAAATAAAACATGTAGTAAAATATGATTTAGGAAAAGTAAAGTTTAAAAAAAAAAAAAAAAGAAAATCTTCGATAGCGCGGAAAGAAAAACCTAGAAAATTAATATGTTCGAAAAGATAAGAATCTGGGCTTCAAAGTGCACATTTGACAATAAACGAAATGCGGGTTTTATGGAGTAGAGTTAAAGCAAGAATTAGATAAAAAAATAAATGATTATTAAAATTTAAATAAGAAATAAAGAAAAACATGCATTAAAATTGTGGAAGTAATCAAAGAAAAATAAGGAAATAAATAAAATGTACGTAGTGCTATAAAATCATATAAAATAAAGTTACATATGGCCGAAGGCATAGCATGGGAGGTGTCAACAACAAGTGGAAACAAAGAATCTAAAGGACAAAGACCATTGGAATGTTTTAATTAAAAAAAAGAAAAAAAAGAGAAAAATTGGGTGGGGAGCTAAGGAGATTAAAGGAGAGATTAGAGCTTGAGACTTCGAGTCGACAAGGTGAAAAAATTGCGGCTCCAAGAATCAGCTGATATAGCTAACCAACATGACTTCTACTGTCGATATCTCACATAGTATGACTGGCTAAGGCCTTCATGATCGTGGTCAATCCGGATTTCTGTACCAATGGTTCTGCAATAATGTAACAGCTACAGTAGTAACGCCTGCCTATGGACTCCTGTAGTGGCCCAACCTGTGATGCCTCGTCCTCCATGCCTTATTAACCAAGAAGCTACACCCTGCCAAATATAATCTGCGACCGTCCCTCCTAAAGAAGTGGATAATCCACATGACAGTCGACAACACCTCGGAATGAACACAAAGACTAAACCCTAGGTAACTTAAATATTATTTTATATATCGTCAAATGTGCACATAAATTCCATAGACAATGGCCAAATGCCTTTGATGAATGAGAATGACATTCTTGTGATAGACAGCTAGGCTGACAAGTTATAAATGTGATAGCATTTATAATGATTTCAAGTATTTATTTATAAGAATTTCAAGTATTTATTTCCTTAGAGCACTATAGAATATAATATGTTTAATTTTTTTTATGTTAATGTTTCTTATATCTTTTATTATCAAATTATTTGTTAGTATTAAAAATATATTAATTTATTTAAATCTGTCTTGTCTCGTTCTTCGCCACTCAACAAAATAGTCTAATACTAGGAGGGTAGAAATATTATTTCATTTTTTTTGCATTCTTTTAGTTATGAAATTAACACGTGAAACGTTGATGGTGCAGGGGTTTATCCTGTAAAATTTATAAATTAGCCAAGTGGTGTAACTGTAATATCTTACAGCAGTCGGGAGAAAGTTGATCAGGAAAAATAATCTGGAGGCTATATCCGTATAGCGTACAGATTCAGTCAAGTACGGAAATTGGTTCGTCTGTTTCCGTATTTCTCTCTGCTTGAGGTAGCGGAAAGTGGACAATTTTGAATAATAAGAATTCCCCATTACATATATAAGTGAAAGGGAAGTTGGAGCTTTTTCGATCATCCCATGCCTGTTACAATATATATATATATATATATTGTAACCGGACCGCCATACAACCGTTTTATTACCTCAGTTGTAACAATTTTCTGATGAGCATGCTGTAGGAAGGAACTATCAATTGACATTCCTAATGCAGATGTTAATGGCACCTACAACAATATTTCCTGCTCATCAGAGGATGTAGTATAATAGAGACTGGGAACATCTAAACATTTATATGTTTGGTTTTCCAAACAGCGCCATTAGAGTTCTGTCTTACTACAACCTGACTGGCCTTGGTCTAGCTATGTCAGACGTAGCTCAGAGAACATGAGATTCTCATGAACCAGTGCCATAATTGGTGGGTGATGTGATAGATAAACAAAATAGAATTGGATAACTGGACAACCAATTTAATTTTTAGTAACAAAAAAAATTTATTAGATAACAATTAATTTGCAATTTCAACAATAGTTCATTAATTCCTCTATGAGAATAAACTTGTAAACATTCTGGTTTAGTAATAATTCATTTTGAATTCATTTAATAGTTCATTTTGAATTCACTTGAGAGGAGAAAATTATGAATATCCTAATTCAATGATATTTCATTAATTCTTTTATGGGAAAAAGCTTGGGATTATTCTGGTTTAACAATAATTCATTCCGAATTCATTTAATAGTTCATTTTGACTTCACTTGAGAGAAGAAAATTATGAATATCCTAATTCAATGATAGTTCATTAATTCTTTTATGGGAAAAAGCTTGGGATTATTCTGGTTTAACAATAATTCATTCCGAATTCATTTAATAGTTCATTTTGACTTCACTTGAGAGAAGAAAATTATGAATATCCTAATTCAATGATAGTTCATTAATTCTTTTATGGGAAAAAGCTTGGGATTATTCTGGTTTAACAATAATTCATTCCGAATTCATTTAATAGTTCATTTTGACTTCACTTGAGAGAAGAAAATTATGAATATCCTAATTCAATGATAGTTCATTAATTCTTTTATGGGAAAAAGCTTGGGATTATTCTGGTTTAACAATAATTCATTCCGAATTCATTTAATAGTTCATTTTGATTTCACTTGAGAGAAGAAAATTATGAATATCCTAATTCAATGATAGTTCATTAATTCTTTGGTGAGAAGAGATTTGGTAGTAATTAAACATTTATGATTTATATAACATTTCGTTATCTTATCATTTGATAATTAAAACATTCATACTCTAGCCAAGTATGGAAGTATATTTTTTACACATAATCTTTGTGACATTATAGTAAATTTAGAAGCAGATAAGTATTTATGATTTATAGAGTATCTTATCATTTGATAATTGAGGCATTTATATTTTAGCCAAATGTAGAAGCATATCCTCACACATAAACTTTATTACATTACAATGAGTTTAAAAGCAGTTAAATATTTATGATTTATAGAGTATTTATCATTTGATAATTGAGGCATTTATATTTTAGCCAAATGTAGAAGCATATTCTTACACATAAACTTCATTACATTATAATGAGTTTAGAAGCAGTTAAATATCTATGATTTATAGAGTATTTATCATTTGATAATTGAAGCATTTATATTTTAGCCAAATGTAGAAGCATATTCTTACACATAAACTTCATTACATTATAATGAGTTTAGAAGCAGTTAAATATCTATGATTTATATAGTATTTATCATTTGATAATTGAAGCATTTATATTTTAGCCAAATGTAGAAGCATATTCTTACACATAAACTTCATTACATTACAATGAGTTTAGAAGCAGTTAAATATCTATGATTTATAGAGTATTTATCATTTGATAATTGAAGCATTTATATTTTAGCCAAATGTAGAAGCATATTCTTACACATAAACTTCATTACATTATAATGAGTTTAGAAGCAGTTAAATATCTATGATTTATAGAGTATTTATCATTTGATAATTGAAGCATTTATATTTTAGCCAAATGTAGAAGCATATTCTTACACATAAACTTCATTACACTATAATGAGTTTAGAAGCAGTTAAATATCTATAATTCGGTCAAACATAAAAGTATAATAAAGATGTCTTAATATTTATTGAACAAATTCTACGCAATTAGTTCGAAAAATTCACTTTGTAATATTTGATTATTATGTTTTAGTATTTTATAAAAATTACCTTCCAGTTTTACGGTCCACTTTATTCAAACGAAGGCGGGTTATTTTATTAATGGAAAGTCATGGCACAGCATGGAGAGAGTGAAGCTCTTAATTTATTCCAGTTTCATTATAATTTCTCTAGTAAAACTTTTTATTTTTATTTTCACGTTTTGTTAAAGCCCTCTGTGTAAGACGATAGAGAGAAAAAAAAATTTCTTCTTTCTTCAACGACGTGTCTAATTTGAATACTGCCTCAGTTTAACTCAAGTATCCTTTTTCTTTCTTTTTAATGATTGGATAATTAATTTCTTTCTTTTTTTTATTGAGACAGATAAAAAAAAAAATAAAATAAGACGATATAACATTCTATTTAAATCCATCAATACTAAAAATCAAAAATATGATTTTATTTTTCATTTTTAACGAATCACAACTTTATTGCGTTTCCAATTAGACTGAATCACGCTAGACATTTTGAATGGGGGGGGGATCTTTTGCATAAATATATGAAAGACAGTATATCTGTCACATTACCCCTCACCAATTTTTGGGATGAAATCGCCTGGAAGTACGATTTCATTCCATATACTATACACATTATTTCTCAATACTGGTTTTAGATATGCTGATGAATGGGTAAGATGAGCTGGAAAAGTGAATACATGAACCATAGCCTCCAATGCCGGGACAAATAGATGGCCAAGCACAAACTACCAGTACACACCGCCTCATGACGTCACGAGAAAATATCTCATTTTTAAGCACTACCTCTCTTGTACCTAGAAGCATCATCCAACCAAGAGTAGGAGCCAGAGAAAAAAAATCAATTTGGCACTCAGCCAACCCTGCTCAGCTTCAGTGAGTCTTAGGGGCTATCATTTGGCCTATCCATGAGACCAAGGCCTATCCATGAGACCTATATATACGCACTGCTGGACTACTCTTGAAGCACAACATCCAGGTCGGGATAGTGCTGAGCATATACTTCGGAGCATCATAACACAATGCATCCAAGCAGCTCTGCTCAATCATCCACCATCTCAACATGAAAAACACAAGCTCATGCATCACTACATCACACTCACAAACTTTTTCCATCAGCTATCTCTATTTTATTCTGAATTATAACTGCAACCTGGTTTGGAGAGACTGAGGATCATGATCAGTTCTCCTATAGTCCTCTTTTATATTATGAGGTGACATACTTCTGGATCGTCTCTTTGTTGAAAATTTATCATGTTCAACATTACTGTGGTGTCTTGCTTCTTCACTTCTGTATTCTCTTTGGAGATCCTTGTTACTGTTTGATCTTCTAATTATACGCGTCCGATATGGACCATGAACACCATCTGTGAATTTTCTCCTACTCCTCTTCCATGGTGGTATTTCATTTTTACCATCTGTGAATTTTCTCCTGTTCCTCTTCCATGGTGGTACTTCATTTTTACATAAAAGTTTCCTTTTAAATGGTTCTTCTGCCATAATAATTATTTTTTTGGTATTTATAAAAGTTTCTTGTTGCTTAATTTCTTTCACACTGATAAATCCTGAGTTTTCAGATTCCTTTTTGGTGTCTTTTCCTGCGTAAGCAACTATATTTTTAATAACTGTCTTTATATATTTTTTTTCTGTACTCAATTTTTGATTTGAGTTTATTAAGCTTTTGTTTATAATTTTTATATATGGGTGAGGACTAACACACTTTTCTTTCCATTTTATGGTTCCTTTCTCTATCTCCTTTACTATTTCATAGCATATATCAGACAATTTTTCTGAAACATTTTCTTCTATATTGGACAGTTCCTTTGTTATATTTTGATTATTTTCATTTTCACGTTTTTCATCTTCTTGAAGATCAGAAGATTTTAATTTTGCTTTATTAGATTCATTTTCATCCATTTGAAACTCTTTTACTGTATTTGATACAATTTCATTCTCAGCTTCTGTATATACTGTTTCTTTATTTTCAATTTTAGAGGTATATTCCACAATCAGAAGTTTTCCTGAAGGTAGACTGACAATTTCAAGATCACTCTTTGTAATTTCAATTTCTTCCTTTTTAACAATCTCAAATTTTACTTCATCAGTATTAGGGTATTCAATTTGTGATTCCTTTAAAATATCTTTGGTTGGAAATTCCAAAGTTTCTTCCTCATCCAATTTTTTAGACTGAGTTATTTTTTTCATTAACTGGTTGAATTTTTCATTCTGTTTTTCCACTGCTTCTTTAATTTGTTTTTTATCTTCTTCTCTCTGTTTGATATCTTCTTCTCTTTGTTTATCTCTTTTTTTGTTATCTTCTTCTCTTTGTTTATGGTCTGCTTTTATAATTTCCAATAACTGGGTTAATGTAGACGTCTCCCTTGTTTTCTCTGATTCCTCATCTGCTTTAGCTTCTTGCTTATCTTCTTTCTTTGGTGGTCCTCCATGCTTTCTGTATTCATCATTTTTCTTGATCTTTGATCTGGTTTATCATCGATTTTTTTTCTGTTTCCTGAGTTTCAATGTTCACCATTTTTCCTTAGTTTTCTACCTTAGTAAGCTTCTCTCTCCATCCACACCATGACCCTACTCCATCTTCTTTGAAATGCCCGTTTCATTCATTATGCCATTCATTTTTGTTTTGCCTTTCTTTTAAACTTTTATTTCTTTATCCTTCCTGAACAACTTATATCACCACTTCATATGCACTGTTCATATCACAGAATCGTGATCTGCTTATGCTTATTAGTAGGCTAGCTAGATCGGACTTCACAGTAAGGTGGCAATGTAATAAGTGCCTATGGTTAGGCTAGCTGAATAAAACCTCACAGTTGAAAGACAAATGTAACTGGAGAACTAAAAATAGTTTATCCAGGTAAAGCCTCACAGTTGGACGCCGAATGTAACCGGAGAACTAAAAGTTGGAAAACAAATGTAACTGGGGAACTAAAAATAGTTTATCCAGGTAAAGCCTCACAGTTGGACGCCAAATGTAACCGGACCGCCATACAACCGTTTTATTACCTCAGTTGTAAGAATTTTCTGATGAGCATGTTGTAGGAAGGAACTATCAATTGACATTCCTAATGCAGATGTTAATGGCACCTACAACAATATTTCCTGCTCATCAGAGGATGTAGTATAATAGAGACTGGGAACATCTAAACATTTATATGTTTGGTTTTCCAAACAGCGCCATTAGAGTTCTGTCTTACTACAACCTGACTGGCCTTGGTCTAGCTATGTCAGACGTAGCTCAGAGAACATGAGATTCTCATGAACCAGTGCCATAATTGGTGGGTGATGTGATAGATAAACAAAATAGAATTGGATAACTGGACAACCAATTTAATTTTTAGTAACAAAAAAATTTATTAGATAACAATTAATTTGCAATTTCAACAATAGTTCATTAATTCCTCTATGAGAATAAACTTGTAAACATTCTGGTTTAGTAATAATTCATTTTGAATTCATTTAATAGTTCATTTTGAATTCATTTGAGAGGAGAAAATTATGAATATCCTAATTCAATGATAGTTCATTAATTCTTTTATGGGAAAAAGCTTGGGATTATTCTGGTTTAACAATAATTCATTCCGAATTCATTTAATAGTTCATTTTGACTTCACTTGAGAGAAGAAAATTATGAATATCCTAATTCAATGATAGTTCATTAATTCTTTTATGGGAAAAGCTTGGGATTATTCTGGTTTAACAATAATTCATTCCGAATTCATTTAATAGTTCATTTTGAATTCACTTGAGAGAAGAAAATTATGAATATCCTAATTCAATGATAGTTCATTAATTCTTTTATGGGAAAAGCTTGGGATTATTCTGGTTTAACAATAATTCATTTCGAATTCATTTAATAGTTCATTTTGAATTCACTTGAGAGAAGAAAATTATGAATATCCTAATTCAATGATAGTTCATTAATTCTTTTATGGGAAAAGCTTGGGATTATTCTGGTTTAACAATAATTCATTCCGAATTCATTTAATAGTTCATTTTGAATTCACTTGAGAGAAGAAAATTATGAATATCCTAATTCAATGATAGTTCATTAATTCTTTTATGGGAAAAGCTTGGGATCATTCTGGTTTAACAATAATTCATTCCGAATTCATTTAATAGTTCATTTTGAATTCACTTGAGAGAAGAAAATTATGAATATCCTAATTCAATGATAGTTCATTAATTCTTTTATGAGAAGAAATTTGGTAGTAATTAAACATTTATGATTTATATAACATTTCGTTATTTTATCATTTGATAATTAAAACATTCATACTCTAACCAAGTATGGAAGTATATTTTTTACACATAATCTTTGTGACGTTATAGTAAATTTAGAAGCAGATAAGTATTTATGATTTATAGAGTATTTTATCATTTGATAATTGAGGCATTTATATTTTAGCCAAATGTAGAAGCATATTCTCACACATAAACTTTATTACATTACAATGAGTTTAAAAGCAGTTAAATATTTATGATTTATAGAGTATTTATCATTTGATAATTGAGGCATTTATATTTTAGCCAAATGTAGAAGCATATTCTACACATAAACTTTATTACATATAATGAGTTTAGAAGAGTTAAATATTTATGTTTATGAGTATTTATATTTGTATTGAGGCATTTATATTTTAGAAAGTAGAAGCATATTCTTACACATAAACTTATTAATTATAATGAGTTTAGAAGAGTTAAATATCTATGATTTATAGAGTATTTATCATTTGATAATTGAGGCATTTATATTTTAGCCAAATGTAGAAGCGTATTCTCACACATAAACTTCATTACATTATAATGAGTTTAGAAGCAGTTAAATATCTATGATTTATAGAGTATTTATCATTTGATAATTGAAGCATTTATATTTTAGCCAAATGTAGAAGCATATTCTTACACATAAACTTCATTACATTATAATAAGTTTAGAAGCAGTTAAATATCTATGATTTATAGAGTATTTATCATTTGATAATTGAAGCATTTATATTTTAGCCAAATGTAGAAGCATATTCTTACACATAAACTTCATTACATTATAATAAGTTTAGAAGCAGTTAAATATCTATGATTTATAGAGTATTTATCATTTGATAATTGAAGCATTTATATTTTAGCCAAATGTAGAAGCATATTCTTACACATAAACTTCATTACACTATAATGAGTTTAGAAGCAGTTAAATATCTATAATTCGGTCAAACATAAAAGTATAATAAAGATGTCTTAATATTTATTGAACAAATTCTACGCAATTAGTTCGAAAAATTCACTTTGTAATATTTGATTATTATGTTTTAGTATTTTATAAAAATTACCTTCCAGTTTTACGGTCCATTTTATTCAAACGAAGGCAGGTTATTTTATTAATGGAAAGTCATGGCACAGCGTGGAGAGAGTGAAGCTCTTAATTTATTCCAGTTTCATTATAATTTCTCTAGTAAAACTTTTTATTTTTATTTTCACGTTTTGTTAAAGCCCTCTGTGTAAGACGATAGAGAGAAAAAAAATTTCTTCTTTCTTCAACGACGTGTCTAATTTGAATACTGCCTCAGTTTAACTCAAGTATCCTTTTTCTTTCTTTTTAATGATTGGATAATTAATTTCTTTTTTTTTTTTTATTGAGACAGATAAAAAAAAAAATAAAATAAGACGATATAACATTCTATTTAAATCCATCAATACTAAAAATCAAAAATATGATTTTATTTTTCATTTTTAAAGAATCACAACTTTATTGCGTTTCCAATTAGACTGAATCACGCTAGACATTTTGAATGGGGGGGGGATCTTTTGCATAAATATATGAAAGACAGTATATCTGTCACATTACCCCTCACCAACTTTTGGGATGAAATCGCCTGGAAGTACGATTTCATTCCATATACTATACACATTATTTCTCAGTACTGCCTGGTTTTAGATATGCTGATGAATGGGTAAGATGAGCTGGAAAAGTGAATACATGAACCATAGCCTCCAATGTCGGGACAAATAGATGGCCAAGCACAAACTACCAGTACACACCGCCTCATGACGTCACGAGAAAATATCTCATTTTTAAGCACTACCTCTCTTGTACCTAGAAGCATCATCCAACCAAGAGTAGGAGCCAGAGAAAAAAAAAATCAATTTGGCACTCAGCCAACCCTGCTCAGCTCCAGTGAGTCTTAGGGGCTATCATTTGGCCTATCCATGAGACCAAGGTCTATCCATGAGACCTATATATACGCACTGCTGGACTACTCTTGAAGCACAACATCCAGGTCGGGATAGTGCCGAGCATATACTTCGGAGCATCATAACACAATGCATCCAAGCAGCTCTGCTCAATCATCCACCATCTCAACATGAAAAACACAAGTTCATGCATCACTACATCACACTCACAAACTTTTTCCATCAGCTATCTCTATTTTATTCTGAATCATAACTGCAACCTGGTTTGGAGAGACTGAGGATCATGATCAGTTCTCCTATAGTCCTCTTTTATATTATGAGGTGACATACTTCTGGATCGTCTCTTTGTTGAAAATTTATCATGTTCAACATTACTGTGGTGTCTTGCTTCTTCACTTCTGTATTCTCTTTGGAGATCCTTGTTACTGTTTGATCTTCTAATTATACGCGTCCGATATGGACCATGAACACCATCTGTGAATTTTCTCCTGTTCCTCTTCCATGGTGGTATTTCATTTTTACCATCTGTGAATTTTCTCCTGTTCCTCTTCCATGGTGGTATTTCATTTTTACATAAAAGTTTATTTTTAAATGGTTCTTCTGCCATAATAATTATTTTTTTAGTATTTATAAAAGTTTCTTGTTGCTTAATTTCTTTCACACTTATAAATCCTGAGTTTTCAGATTCCTTTTTGGTGTCTTTTCCTGCGTAAGCAACTATATTTTTAATAACTGTCTTTATATATTTTTTTTCTGTACTCAATTTTTGATTTGAGTTTATTAAGCTTTTGTTTATAATTTTTATATATGGCTGAGGACTAACACACTTTTCTTTCCATTTTATGGTTCCTTTCTCTATCTCCTTTACTATTTCATAGCATATATCAGACAATTTTTCTGAAACATTTTCTTCTATATTGGACAGTCCCTTTGTTATATTTTGATTATGTTCATTTTCACGTTTTTCATCTTCTTGAAGATCAGAAGATTTTAATTTTGCTTTATTAGATTCATTTTCATCCATTTGAAACTCTTTTACTGTATTTGATACAATTTCATTCTCAGCTTCTGTATATACTGTTTCTTTATTTTCAATTTTAGAGGTATATTCCATAATCAGAAGTTTTCCTGAAGGTAGACTGACAATTTCAAGATCACTCTTTGTAATTTCAATTTCTTCCTTTTTAACAATCTCAAATTTTACTTCATCAGTATTAGGGTATTCAATTTGTGATTCCTTTAAAATATCTTTGGTTGGAAATTCCAAAGTTTCTTCCTCATCCAATTTTTTAGACTGAGTTATTTTTTTCATTAACTGGTTGAACTTTTCATTCTGTTTTTCCACTGCTTCTATAATTTGTTTTTTATCTTCTTCTCTCTGTTTGATATCTTCTTCTCTTTGTTTATCTCTTTTTTTGTTATCTTCTTCTCTTTGTTTATGGTCTGCTTTTATAATTTCAATTACTGGGTTAATGTAGTCTTCTCCCTTGTTTATCTCTGATTCCTCATCTGCTTCTGCTTCGTGCTTATCTTCTTTCTCAGGAGGTCCTCCATGCTTTCTGTATTCATCATTTTTCTTGATCTTTGATCTGAGTTTTCATGCGATTTCTTTTCTGTTTCCGGAGTTTCTATGTTCACCATTTTTCCTTTGTTTTCTACCTTAGTAAGCTTCTCTCTCCATCCACACCATGACCCTACTCCATCTTCTTTGAAATGCCCGTTTCATTCTTTATGCCATTCATTTTTGTTTTGTTTTTCTTTTAAACTTTTATTTCTTTATCCTTCCTGAACAACTTACATCACCACATCATATGCACTGTTCATATCACAGAATCGTGATCTGCTTATGCTTATTAGTAGGCTAGCTAGATCGGACTTCACAGTAAGGTGGCAATGTAATAAGTGCCTATGGTTAGGCTAGCTGAATAAAACCTCACAGTTGAAAGACAAATGTAACCGGAGAACTAAAAATAGTTTATCCAGGTAAAGCCTCACAGTTGGACGCCAAATGTAACCGGAGAACTAAAAGTAGTTTAGCAGGTAAAGAGGGGGGGGGGGGGGAATGTAGGGGAACTAAAAATAGTTTATCCAGGTAAAGCCTCACAGTTGGACGCCAAATGTAACCGGACCGCCATACAACCGTTTTATTACCTCAGTTGTAACAATTTTCTGATGAGCATGCTGTAGGAAGGAATTATCAATTGACATTCCTAGTGCAGATGTTAATGGCACCTACAACAATATTTCCTGCTCATCAGAGGATGTAGTACTATAGAGACTGGGAACATCTAAACATTTATATGTTTGGTTTTCCAAACAGCGCCATTAGAGTTCTGTCTTACTACAACCTGACTGGCCTTGGTCTAGCTATGTCAGACGTAGCTCAGAGAACATGAGATTCTCATGAACCAATGCTATAATTGGTGAGTGATGTGATAGATAAACAAAATAGAATGGGATAAATGGACAACCAATTTAATTTTGAGTAACAACAATTTATTAGATAACAATTAATTTGCAATTTCAACAATAGTTCATTAATTCCTCAATGAGAATAAACTTGTAAACATTCTGGTTTAGTAATAATTCATTTTGAATTCATTTAATGGTTCATTTTGAGTTCACTTAAGAGAAGAAAATTATGAATATCCTAATTCAATGATAGTTCATTAATTCTTTTATGGGAAAAGCTTGGGATTATTCTGGTTTAACAATAATTCATTCCGAATTCATTTAATAGTTCATTTTGAATTCACTTGAGAGAAGAAAATTATGAATATCCTAATTCAATGATAGTTCATTAATTCTTTTATGGGAAAAGCTTGGGATTATTCTGGTTTAACAATAATTCATTCCGAATTCATTTAATAGTTCATTTTGACTTCACTTGAGAGAAGAAAATTATGAATATCCTAATTCAATGATAGTTCATTAATTCTTTTATGGGAAAAGCTTGGGATTATTCTGGTTTAACAATAATTCATTCCGAATTCATTTAATAGTTCATTTTGAATTCACTTGAGAGAAGAAAATTATGAATATCCTAATTCAATGATAGTTCATTAATTCTTTTATGGGAAAAAGCTTGGGATTATTCTGGTTTAACAATAATTCATTCCGAATTCATTTAATAGTTCATTTTGACTTCACTTGAGAGAAGAAAATTATGAATATCCTAATTCAATGATAGTTCATTAATTCTTTTATGGGAAAAGCTTGGGATCATTCTGGTTTAACAATAATTCATTCCGAATTCATTTAATAGTTCATTTTGAATTCACTTGAGAGAAGAAAACTATGAATATCCTAATTCAATGATAGTTCATTAATTTTTTTTATGAGAAGAAATTTGGTAGTAATTAAACATTTATGATTTATATAACATTTCGTTATCTTATCATTTGATAATTAAAACATTCATACTCTAACCAAGTATGGAAGTATATTTTTTACACATAATCTTTGTGACGTTATAGTAAATTTAGAAGCAGATAAGTATTTATGATTTATAGAGTATCTTATCATTTGATAATTGAGGCATTTATATTTTAGCCAAATGTAGAAGCATATCCTCACACATAAACTTTATTACATTACAATGAGTTTAAAAGCAGTTAAATATTTATGATTTATAGAGTATTTATCATTTGATAATTGAGGCATTTATATTTTAGCCAAATGTAGAAGCATATTCTTACACATAAACTTTATTACATTATAATAAGTTCAGAAGCAGTTAAATATTTATGGTTTATTGAGTATTTATCATTTGATAATTGAAGCATTTATATTTTAGCCAAACGTAGAAGCATATTCTTACACATAAACTTCATTACATTATAATGAATTTAGAAGCAATTAAATATCTATGATTTATAGAGTATTTATCATTTGATAATTGAAGCATTTATATTTTAGCCAAATGTAGAAGCATATTCTTACACATAAACTTCATTACATTATAATGAGTTTAGAAGCAGTTAAATATCTATGATTTATAGAGTATTTATCATTTGATAATTGAAGCATTTATATTTTAGCCAAATGTAGAAGCATATTCTTACACATAAACTTCATTACATTATAATAAGTTTAGAAGCAGTTAAATATCTATGATTTATAGAGTATTTATCATTTGATAATTGAAGCATTTATATTTTAGCCAAATGTAGAAGCATATTCTTACACATAAACTTCATTACATTATAATAAGTTTAGAAGCAGTTAAATATCTATGATTTATAGAGTATTTATCATTTGATAATTGAAGCATTTATATTTTAGCCAAATGTAGAAGCATATTCTTACACATAAACTTCATTACATTATAATAAGTTTAGAAGCAGTTAAATATCTATAATTCGGTCAAACATAAAAGTATAATAAAGATGTCTTAATATTTATTGAACAAATTCTACGCAATTAGTTCGAAAAATTCACTTTGTAATATTTGATTATTATGTTTTAGTATTTTATAAAAATTACCTTCCAGTTTTACGGTCCATTTTATTCAAACGAAGGCGGGTTATTTTATTAATGGAAAGTCATGGCACAGCGTGGAGAGAGTGAAGCTCTTAATTTATTCCAGTTTCATTATAATTTCTCTAGTAAAACTTTTTATTTTTATTTTCACGTTTTGTTAAAGCCCTCTGTGTAAGACGATAGAGAGAAAAAAAATTTCTTCTTTCTTCAACGACGTGTCTAATTTGAATACTGCCTCAGTTTAACTCAAGTATCCTTTTTCTTTCTTTTTAATGATTGGATAATTAATTTCTTTCTTTTTTTTATTGAGACAGATAAAAAAAAAAATAAAATAAGACGATATAACATTTTATTTAAATCCATCAATACTAAAAATCAAAAATATGATTTTATTTTTCATTTTCAACGAATCACAACTTTATTGCGTTTCCAATTAGACTGAATCACGCTAGACATTTTGAATGGGGGGGGGATCTTTTGCATAAATATATGAAAGACAGTATATCTGTCACAATATGTATATATATATATATATTAATCAATGTCTGTATTCCAATTATAATAAAATATATATAATTATTCAATAATTAATATAGTAAAACAATATTTAAAAAAACAAACAAAAAAAAAAACAAATATATACCAATTTAATAGAAGTACTTTCAACTATTAATTTGAATCTAGTTGATAATGACTACATAGATAGTTGAAAGTACTTCTATTAAATTGGTATATATTTGTTTTTGTTGTTGTTTTTAAATATTGTTTTACTGTATTAATTATTGAATAATTATATATATATATATATATTTATTTATTTATATATATATATATATATATATATATATATATATATATATATATATATATATATATATATATATTGTAATGAAACAAGTCTTGAATCTAATATTGATGTGTATGTTGGTACCCCGTAATTTGTCGTGCCATATGTTATGAAACTGAATTTTACCAGGTATAATAATGGGTTAGCTAGGTTATCACAATGGAGAAAAACAATTATCTAGGATCCTTGCACCTATATACCCACAAACACATCAACTTTATTTCTGGGAGATGAGAGGCTAATAATCAAATAATTATGAACTATATACTTACACTCAGTTAAGTCCTTATGGTCTTTCATTTTCATTATGTCCAGCCCAGTTTAACATCAGTTTTGATTCTTTCAATGAAGTTAGTAACACTTGATCATTCTCTGGCCATGAATTTCATTTTCAATCGCATCTTCTTAATCTATAATTCAGTGAATGGTGACAAGTTTTTGTAATTCTTTTTGACTAAGAATTCAAAGCTCATATTCATAAATAAAAATTGGTAAATTACATTTAATAAAAATCCTATCCAAACATGTAGGCATATTTATGTTTAATTTTAAGACACTGCTAATAAAAACACACCATTTATGTTTAATTGTATAAACACATTGTCATTATAATTCAGACTGTTTTAATAATATAAGACTTGTAACTGTAACTTTGTGTAATTTATCATTTATCAACAAATATTTAAATAACCTGAGAAAAATCCGATAAATGTGTCTTGCGTTGTTAGCCGAGAGGTATCGCAGCTGCCATGCAAGCAAGTAGTTGTTTGCAGACGGTTGTGGGTTCGCGTCCCGGCCGATGCTATGACACATAGAAAAAAAAAAATCCAATAAATGTTACTGTAGAATTTTTTAGCATTTCTTACCTTTATCTGATAATTTTTACTCCTTTCCAAGAGACCCTGAAGCATTATTAGCGACTGTAATTATATTATATACAAAAATCTACAATACTTATGTCTCTTTACTTTTCATTTTTATTTATAAAATATTTCTGCCCATACTGCTGTAGAATATTTTGATTATGCATTTTGATATAAAGATTCTTTACAACCAATACTCTGGGTCTAAATGTTGATGCTTAAAGAATCCTTTTTTTATAATAAACAAATCAATGGCACCTTTCATTATCAAGTCTTTTCTATATCTTTTTTCAATGTGCTCTGTTTTCCATTTTAATGAAAACACACTTAAATTCAACTTGGTATTTAGGTTGATTAAAATCCAAAGATTGTTTTAGACGAGTTTAAATTACCTTGGAAATATTTTTATACAAAACTGATAAAATTCTGATATCTTATTTCTAATATTTTATGTATAAACTGTTTTCCTTAACAGTATTGGTACTGCAATTTTCTGAAAATTTTAAACATCTTTATAATTTACATATTTGGTCCATATGTTTATCATATTTTTTGCTATATCTTTATTTTAGGATATTGATTCTAATTCCAATCTTATTTAAATCTTTTTTAAGACTACTTGCTTATATCAATAATACCTTGAAAATTTGGGTCAATTGAGAATTGGTATTAACTTTAAAACATAATTTTTATTGGTTTTTACAGCTATAAAAGATCTTCCATTCATTTTATGATGTCATTTTTTTAAGCTATATTTCCAAATGTTCTTCTTATTGCTGAAGTATATAACACTGTGATGTTTTAATTTTGCTGCATGTTTTTATATTTATAACTTTGTAAGCTAATTCTGAGTAGTATACTTTATATTATGATTATTATTATTTACTGTTATATATATATATATATATATATATATATATATATAAACAGTCTGGTTATATATATATATATATATATATATATATATTATAACCAGACTCACACAACCTCTTTATTACCTCAGTTGTAACAATTTCCTGATGAGCATGTTGCGGGAAGGAACTATCGATTGGCATTCTCCAATGCAGATGTTATCCTCCCCCTACAACAATATTTTCTGCTCATCAGAGGATGTAGCACCATAGAGACTGGAAGCATCTAGACATTTCTGTGTTTGTTTTTCCAAATGGCACCAATAGAGTTCCATCTAACTAGAATCTGACTTACGTAGATCTAGTTATGCCAGACATAGCTCAGAAGGCATGAAATTCTCATGAACAAGTGCAATGAATGATAAGTGATGCAAAAATAATAGAACTGAACAACTGGATAACTAAAATTAATTTTAAGTACCAACAATTTTATTTAACAACAGGTTTCATTAAATGTCCATCAAATAAAATATTTCAATGACAGTCCCTTGTATCTTTTCAGCCTACTTCCAATAACATTTTAATATGAATTAAAGAATGTAATTTGTTGAGAGTATAATAAAGTCCTTATTTCAATAGTTCTTTAACAATTTACATCTTTAGTTATTTAATTAATTCACAGAGAGGAGTGCAAAATGTGACAACAACAGAGAGAATAATGAAGACAACTGATAGCATTTAATTCAGAGTTCCACTAAATTCAAACAAATATTTCATTTACAATCCATTGTGTCTCTTGGTATACATCCAATAATAGTACAATACGGATAAAGAATGCAAGGTTTTTTAACAATTTACATTTTTAGTTAATTAGTTAATTCACAGAGAGGAGTGTGGTATATGAAGACAACAGAGATAATAATGAAGACAACTGATAGTATTTAATTCAGAGTTCCACTTCATTCTGATTGGTAGTCTTTTAGGTAGTTGTCACATGTAATGTGGCTTAAATTACTCATGTATGAAGATATTCTTTACAGACAAAGGCATTTCTATTATTCCAGATAATTTTAAGTTAGTTAAAGCATAATAAATATATTTCTATTCATGGTTATCCAAATCCAGGTTTGAATCCATACTATAAGCAAATTTATCCTAGGTTCATTGGTTATCCATTTCAGGGTTTGAATTGATCGATATAAAAACATCTATATTCATTGGTTATTCAGGTAACCTATAAGTGTATGTATTTCCATCTGTCCAGATATCAATTCATCTTGAAAATGCATTTATTTGATATTTCTGATTTCATGATATATATATATATATGTTAAAACGAAGATTTGCATGGGTTAAATATATAAAATACATATTTAGCGGATTCATCCGTGTTAAAAACTTTTAATATTAATATACTGACATTTCAACTTGGTCACACAAGCCATCCCCAGAGTTATTAAAGGTAGAAAGATGGTTGTAGATGCGCTACAATCACTGATTTGAATAAAACGTTAAAATTCCACTAATAGCAAAAATGTTAATTTTAGGAATGTTTTTTAAAAAAATCTTTCCAAATAGGAGGAAGTTTGCATGTATCATCTCGCTTATTGATACAATCTGGCCTTTTATAAAAAAAGCCTTATTTCAAGCCCAAAATAGACAAAATAGGAAACAAAAAGATGATAAATCAGCTATTAGGATTTGTGTTCCATATGTAAAAGGAACTACAGACAGTATCGGACGTATATTAAAATGCTATAATATAGATACAGCATTTTCTGCTCATCAAAAGATCAGCAATATAATAACCAAGCCTAAGGATTCTATCCCTCTTGAATCTCATGGTGTCTATCAAATCTCATGTAAAAATTGTAAAGCTTCTTACATAGGTATGAGTAATCATTGCATCAGTGTTAGGAGAGATGAGCATGCTAATGCAGTTAAACAACACTCATCATCATCAGCACTCTCACTCCATACTATAGATTCACGTCATAAAATTGATTTTTCTAGTACCAGGATCATATCCAGATGTGATAATCTCTACCAGTGCAAAATTAGAGAAACCATTGAGATACTTAAAAGGCCAGATTGTATCAATAAGTGAGATGATACATGCAAACTTCCTCCTATTTGGAAAGATTTTTTTAAAAAACATTCCTAAATTTAACATTTTTGCTATTGGTGGAATTTTAACATTTTATTCAAATCAGTGATTGTAGTGCCTCTACAACCGGCTTTCTACCTTTTATAACTCCGTGGATGGCTTGTGTGACCAAGTTGAAACATCAGTATATTAATATTAAAAGTTTTTAACATGAATGAACCCGCAAAATATGTATTATATATATATATATATATATGCATCAATAACTCCTCATGGTACATTTAACCATGACATATTGTTTTGGTATTGTTATTTCTCAACTCGTATATATAACATGTTTTAATTCTGTGTTTATATTACTTTTCTCAGAGTTTTCAAATAATAAATAAAATATTTTTTAAAAACAAAATGATTTTCTTAATCTTTCAACTTATTTAAGTATGTGGTTCATTATACACACATAACCATTAACTTTTATTGACATACTAATTCATATCTAAATGTTTGAATTTATTCATAATATAGTATAAATTTACTAAATACATTCATTTTGTATAAATACATTCATTTTGATATTTTCTAATTTTATCTGGATTATAAACATGTTATTATAATTTAGTTAATTATAGTTATGTGTAATATTCATATACAATCAATACGCATGTAAGCATTTGTAATTTTTATTTAGTTATTTTAATATATGGCATAGATATTGTTGTTTGGTCTGCCACAGATGTATGTTTCCAGATATAAGTTGATCAGCAGTTTCATTTATAATTTATTAATAATTAAAACGTATTTTCACATAGCTACATTTATTCATAATTTTCTTTAAGAAAGACATTTTGTTTTGTCTTTTATAACACATATAAGTATTAAATAAAATGCCTCTTGATTATAGATATCTTTAGTATTTATAATTTATCACTAATAAAATGTATTTTCACATAGCTATAATTATTCATAATTTTCTTTTCTTTTTTAAGAAAGACATTTTGTTTTGTTTTTTATAAACACACATAAGTATTGAATATTTCATAAAATTGTTACCTTCATTTTATCCAGTTTATTTTTTCATATTCATGATGTGACTGCCTTCAAAGGGGTCATTGCATTTAAGCTGAATGGCATTCTTTACTTTCTATGATGTTCACCCAGGAAAATCATGGAGAACCATGACTTATATGAAGAGAGGAAGCTGTTACCTATTAGCCTTCCATCATTATGACTTCCATATGAAGATTTTATTTTTTCATCATCAACAGTGACTGTAAAGGTTATATTTCAAGGTGACAAAAATCAGAATTAAGTAACACTTAAATATGAATTTTAACTTTTTAACTCTTCACTTTTCTTACTTCTTTAACTGCTCTTAAAATCTTTTTTAAAAGGTTCTTAAAATCTTATTTAAAATCTTTTTAAAATCTTCGTTAAAAATCTTTTTTAAAATCTACTCTGAACATCCAACTCAACTATTTATCCTCTGATCTCTGGATGGATTTGAGCAGCACTGCCCTCTGTATCTGATTTGTGCACAGCTCTTATTTAAGCCTAAAAGCTTTTCACTTCTTAAGGATTGGACACTCTACTTTTCATGGAACAGATAAGGGATCATAAGGATAAGCCATGTTTTCCAATTTGATAAGACTGCCTCAAGCGATTATTATACTTTGTATGACAACATGGTTTCAAAAATTAAAAATGTAATATTTTTAATAAATACCAGCTTTTATTTATATCATGATTTAAAATTGTAAAATCAAAGAAAGATTTGTACATTTTTTTAATTACAGATTTAAACGTATTTGTTGTCTTTTTTTCTTTTTAATTTGACCAAATTATCTTTTTTTTTTCATTGCTGTCAATTGTTATGATTCCTTTGTTTCTTTACAATTTTAGTTTTCCTTAACCATTATTAAGTCTTTTCTTTTTTTTAACAACAAATCATGCTAGTTTTTTTATGGGGGGGGAGGCATTTTTGAATTCATACGTGGAACAGTATATTTGTTTCAATATATATATATATATATACTTTATTTTCTTGTCTTAGTAAAAACCTTATAGGCTTTTGCTGCTTTTTTACATATGTTCTCTATACAACTTTTTTATTGGTGTGTTGTTACCTTCCGCAAAATTAAATTTAGATTTATTGAAATGGTATGGAATTATTAATTGGGGGGGTGCTATTTTTAATAGTAATTTGTTCTTCTAGCTTTCATTAACCCATAATGGTAATTATCAATTCCCGTGTTGTATTTACTAAGAACAATTTGAAATATATTAATTTTTGTAACTAAAAAAACAGTCCAATTGTCCTATGTCCATTAATTAATCTTTAGCAAATTTTCAAAGTAAGATTTTATAAGGTTGTTTGGTATTTGTGAGTTTTCTATTAAACCAAGATGGTAGTCCTATTTTTGATAATTATACAGCTTTATGGGCCTATACAATTTATTTATTCATATGTTATTACCTCATATATGTTATTTGTTAAATTAACAAATAAAATTGATAATTTGATAGTGAAATTATAAAAAAAAGAAATGAAAACTAACAAATTTCATTAACATGGCTTCCTTTAATCTAATTTTACTTATAATGTGGAAGCAACATGATGATTTGCATTGTGGGTATTTTATTTTAATTGACCATGTTTAGTTTTTTCAATAGTATTTTGGCAAAATTTTCATATTGATCAAAGTTGGGATTTATTTATGGTTGAAATAGAGATTTAGAGTGCATTAAAAGGGGGCACGATCAATTGGATTTGTCCACTAACACAGTCATAGCTCAGAACAACTACTTATGAGAATCCTGCACTTCATTGTTTCATTTTTCTATCAATAAGTTAATACAAAATAAATATTAATAGTATATACATGGTAAATATCATAATTAATTTTTCTAATAATTTATTTTTATTAAAATAACGGTAATAAAATATAAACTGTAAATATTAAATATTACATTTCCTAGCAGTCATTATTTTGTAGGCATCTTTTGAAGGGGAGACCTGAAACTGTTGATTTATTAAAATTACGGGCTGCTCTCTTCATTTATAGGAAAACTCACATATACATTTTTTTCGAGAAATCCATATAATCTGCCAACACTGGAACATATTGTGGTTATTATAAAACTACTCTACTATTTATTAATACAAGGGAGTATACCAGTTGAACATTATATAATGTAATTATCCAAAATGAAAAGAATTTATTTATCATTTGCTACTGGGTCTTAACTGGATAGAGCCATGTCAAGAATTTTGCTTTTGTCATCAATTGAGTTGTCCAAACTTTTTTTGAAAAAGATGGTTTATATGCTAACAGAATCACATTGCAGATTTAGCTTCTACTTCCACTATATGGTAACATTGTAAATATAATTCTTAATGTATATTTCTATTTTTTCTTTAAATATGATAGGAATAAAAAAGGGTTAAATGTATCTGCCTGTACATAATTTTAGAGGTGAATTTTTAATGGTAATAGAAGATAATATGGTGTGGCATTGTATTCACAATGACTTGTGTTTTAACTTTCAGTCTGTTCACCAATACTGTTGCATTTTGGATTATAAGGCTAATCAGGAATGATCTCTACTCATTTAAAATCATTTCACATTCTGTAGAAATAAACTTAATAATATTACCTGCCATCAAGTCTTTCATTGATCCATGATATAAAAAAGTTTAATATTTGAAAGACTTATGAAGACTTCATGTTCTTAACTAGATTATTATCCACCACATAGAGCAAGTATCCATGAAGGCCAGAAAATGTGGTGTTTGAATGGGCAGCCATGATCTAGAATTACATGGCTCCTTGGCCTGCTTGTTTGTGTCATTCATTTATGACTTCAGCTGCACATTTGTCTCCATTGCCCATGACTTGCAATTTAGAATATATATTTCAATATTGTGCCAATATCTATCTCCCAAGCTTAACTGTATGCCAGATGATTATCTCTATCTACAGCAGAAAGATCCTAGTGAATGGTTTCTAATATATAAGGGAATATGTTATCTAATTTTTTTTTACTTAATAATATATGATCCTTAATATATGCTAAATGTTGATGCATAATGGGTAATGGGTTATAAATGAATAAAAAATGTCATACAATGAACACTTACTATTCTTTTTATTCTGTTGTCCTGTTATTAATTTATTCATCCAGTGGTCCAAATAATTTACACATCCTTCAATGACTTCTATGAGTTTGATATTGTAATAAAAATAGTCATATTCAATGTGGCTGCTTTTCAGAAATACTTTGTAAATGAATTCTGGATATGATAGACTATTGCCCTGTTAATGAATAAAAATGATGTGTAGTGTTTTTCCTGTCCAAAAATTCTCTATTATGAGCATTAGTTCATTATTATTGCAATTTATTGCCATAACTATGTTTCTCAACTGCTGCCATGTTGCAAATAATTTTTGTTCAGTTCATTGTCCTTTTTTATTTTTTTTGAAAAGGTCCTCAACAAAAATCAACATCTCTTTGATTTCTAAATAAGCATCACTAAAATATCATAGTTTGATACATATGTGATTAATGTAATATCTAAATCATTAATATGTGTTTGTAGACACCTAATATGAGCAACATTTTTTTTGAAAAAACACTCTCTTGCATGTATTTTCATTTAACTCTTACAATTTTTTTTAAAAGCAATCCATGCAAAAGATTGACCACATGAAACGTATCCCTTAGGTAATTTTCAAAAAATTACTTCAAGCCTATAAACTTATAACATTTTCGCATATTTTTGCCTTCATAATTGTTTTAAGCTTTCAGGACCCTCCAATCCCAATTGCTTTTTGCAGAGTAAAGGAAGACATCACATTTTGATGTCGTTTGCTGCGTAACACTTTTTCTCTATTCACCATTACAAGTACGTCATTGAAATATGAGATCCTTTTTATTTAATCTCTCTAATAAACCATCAATCATGTTTTGAAAAATAAAACATGAAAAATGATATTAATGTAGCAATTACTTAAAAATAGAAATGTCTTTAAACAAACGTATCTTTCTAAAAGTAAATGGATAACGGATGCGATAATTTTGATTAAAAAAAAAAAGGCTGATAATTTTCTATTGTTAAATAGTGCTAATTTCAAGAATACTATTTTATATTTAGATAATAGAAAATATATAATTGAAATTTATAATTCTAAAAAACCATAAATAATAAAGCTATTTATTATTGCGAACATTCATGGGAAAAAAGGCAATGTTAAAATTTTTGTTTTGTTACTAAAATAGGTAAATTGAAGGAATTTTTGATATATTTGAAAATTTAGAAGAGCTTGATACTTATGATTTATTTAAGTACTTTATTAAAATTAAATGTTAATACAATATATAAATAATATAGAATAATACAAACAGATTCAAAAAATAAATTCAAAAAATAATTTTTCAACTATGAGTTGGTTAATAAAATCACAAATTTACAGTTAATATAACGACTATTCTGAAGTTGATGTTCAAACAATCTAGCATTAAAGCATAAATATTTCGTTCTTTTTTCTGGATTCAATTTAAGATGATACTTTTACCAATGTTTTTAAATAGAAAGTCCACTTTTGGAAATTTAATTATCATTTAACTAAGCATAAAATGATCACCATTCTTCATACTTACCCAGAAGCCAAACTCTCAATAAAGTAGAACCACACAATGCCAGCTAAAGTAATCACTGGATGCAGCAAGGTTTGTGCATATAATCCTTTTCTAATGCCTATTTCATCAATATCCCTAGAATAGTTTCTAGGTCATGACATTCATCAGTGAGGAGCCTTGGATCTGAGAGCACTGAACCTAGATCTTAGGATTTAATGTAACCCTTCGCCATCCACTTTTACCTTATTAGTTAACTATAAAGCTTTGAGTCCGAAATGAAACACAATAATGTTTTCAATTCAAGCTCATCAGCTTGTATAGTCATATAGATCTGAACTCAGTTCAGCATTTATACATTTTAATGGCTTTGGTTCTTTAATAATCACAGTAATCAGAATCCTATTGAACAGAATTGGTATTTAATCTCTAAACATCACATGGTTACCATTATTTGTGCTTACACAAACTGTTTATAAAGTAATAGTTTTTACTTCATCTTTGATTAGTATTTAATTGTATTTGCGCTTTACGCAGAAAAGTGAAGCTTGTCTAAATCTTACAAAATTATATGGCTTAGCACTTTCGGAGCTCTTGAGTCTCCATAATCATAGCCTACTTTTAACTGAAGTTACGTTGTGGTTTATGTAAAATATTTTATGCAAATTTTTTATAATGACCATTTTTTGGAGATTGTAAAGCATGATTCCTTCCTTTTTATTGTATCACTGTCATTTGCAATAAAACATGCTTCTTTGACTTTTCGCTTCACATCATTGCATTCCATGCACAGTGCCCTTGCTATAGTGGGTTCAAACCTATGGACAGTTGTTCTTTGGTGCTCAAAGAATATAGATTTGTTTTCATCGTTAATTATTGCTTTCTTGTACAAATCATGATGTTGAGCTGTTCTAGTTGTGATGTTGGCACGGGTCTCCCCATAGTATGATGCTCTACATCCATTGGTTGGGCATGAAATCCTGTAAACTTCTTGGGATATTTGGTCCAAAGATATTTTATCTTTAGGGTTGTTTATTATTCTGTTTGTTGATGGTGGGGTGTGGAATCCTAGTTCAAAGGACTCAGCAAATATTTTATAATATTTTCTAGCAATTGATGGTATGTATGGAAGCATACATAGACTCAACCAAGAATAATGCTTCCATACATACCATCAATTGCTAGAAAATATTATAAAATATTTGCTGAGTCCTTTGAACTAGGATTCCACACCCCACCATCAACAAACAGAATAATAAACAACACTAAAGATAAAATACCTTTGGACCAAATATCCCAAGCAGTTTATAGGATTTCATGCCCAACCAATGGATGTAGAGTGGCATACTATGGGGAGACCTGTGCCAACATCACAACTAGAACAGCTCAACATCATTATTTGTACAAGAAAGCAATAATTAACGATGAAAACAAATCTATATTCTTTGAGCACCAAAGAACAACCGGCCATAGGTTTGAACCTACTATAGCAAGAGCACTGTGCATGGAACGCAATGATATGAAGCGAAAAGTCAAAGAAGCATGTTTTATTGCAAATGACAGTGATGCAATAAACCGAAAGGAATCGTGCTTTACAATCTCCAAAAAATGGTCATTATAAAAATTTTGCATAAAATATTTTACATAAACCACAACGTAACTTCAGTTAAAAGTAGGCTATGATTATGGAGACTCAAGAGCTCTGAAAGTGCTAAGCCATATAACTTTGTAAGATTTAGACAAGCTTCACTTTTTTGCGTAAAGCACAAATACAATTAACAAACTGTTTATGTAGAGGCAAATCTTTCCATACAATAGCACCACTCAATTGAAGCTAGAGTATTCAATGGATGCAAGAAGGTTTAGACATAAAATACCTATCTAGTGCATACTCATTGAATAGCCCCAGACTAGTTTCTAACTCATCACTTTCATTACTTTCCTGCATCCATTGATTACTATGGCTTGCACTGAGTGACACTACTATATGGTGAGTTTTGCCTCTGTGTAAACAACTTGTGTAAGCAAAAGGAGTGGTGATCATGAGATATTTAATAATTTAATACCAATCCAGCACAATAGAATTACGGTGACTAATGTTATTAAAGAACCAAAGATGCCAAAATATATAGATGCGTAACTGAATTCATATCTATATGACTGTACAAGCTTATGAGCTTGAATTAAAACATTATTACTTGGGACTCTGAGATTTATTGTTAGCTAATAAAGTAAAAGATGTAGTTGGAGGGTTGTATTAGACTATAAGATCTAGATGCAATGTGCTCAGATGAAATGCTCTTCACTAATGATAGCCACAATCTAGAAACTAGTCTGAGGATATGTATAGGCAAGTCATTAAATCTATATTAATTTGTATAGATTTTTTATCAAAAACTTTTTCCTTAAGTTTGGATTTTAACATATATTTTTTGGAATGTGATTTTTTTTACTACTCTGATATTTTATGAGTATTATACATCTATATAATAAATAATAGCAGCTTTTTATTTCATGATAACAATTAGATAAATAGCCATGAATGAACCATGAAATTTATTCTTCAATCATTCTTAATTTTAGTGATTTACAATATTTAATAATATACTTAGAGTTGCCATTCAATATACTACAATAATAAGTATATTTTTATTTTAACTTTCATATATCAGGGAAATATTAAAAGTTCATGAAATGTAATATCTCTATTTTTAATTACACATATTTAAAATTTTTCACACACATTAAAAGTGAAATAAACCATATAATTTCTTTTTCAATAAATTATCTATTACATTTTCCCCTATAAAAACATTTTGTTTGTCTTGCATTGGTGGTCGAGAGGTCAGCATGACTGCCTTGCACTTGCAGACAGTTGCCTGGGTTGTGGGTTCGCGTACCGGACGATGCTACGACACTTAAAAAAATAAATAAATAAATAAAATAAAAAAAAACATTTTATTAAATATCATTTTATAAATCACAATTCTGTTACAAAATAGTTAATCTTTTAATTCTATAAACTGAAGTACTTAGATTATTGTTATATTATACTTAATATGGATACACATACACTTGCAACAGCCATAAATGTATTGATCAATTTGTCTTAAGTTTCTTAATTAAAGCTTTTGTAAACAGTGCAACTTTGCAATATTACTAATTTGACTATCATCAAATTTATACTGTTACAATGCAAAAAAAAAAATCTTTTTATTTTTCATTTCTAGATCTACTACCAAATTTTTTTTTCATATGTCATAGCATTGGCCGGGACGCAGACCCAAAACCGTCTGCAACCAACTACTTGCTTGCAAGGCATTTGTGATGACCTCTCGGCTAACAATGCTTGACTACTACCAAATTTAACTTTAATTTTATTCTCTAATGATTAATACAGTTATGTCATTTGTAAAAAAAATTAACAAAACTAAAGTAAAAAATCTTATATCTATGAATTTTATATTCAGAAATTTGACTGACCTTCAATTATCAAATTACTGTATTCGATCTCAACTTTAAGTTTCATAAAAAAAATCAATCATAATTCATTCTGATGTGCAAGAAAGTTATAATTATAAGATTTGCATCAGTTTTAATACTGTTCAGTTATCCATAACACTCATGGTCAACTATAATAATATGTGAAACATTACTTCTGTTATGGGTCTTAGTGATAAATAGATTTGAAATTAAGTCTTACTTTTTTAATCTTAGAAGCTAATAAATAAAATAAATATTCAACCAGTACCTTTTTTCCTCAGTGTCAGTTTTTGAGTTATATACTCAAAATGTTTACATTACAGAATAGTGTTGCTTGTAAATGACAAAATCCACATTTATCTTTAATAAATTTAACATGTAAATAAACAACTTTTTTTTTTTTCTAATTTCATCAAAAAAAAAAATTACAATTATTGTCAACAAACATTTTTTATTTATTTACTTTATTTTTTCCTGAATATTTTGTTATATAAGTGAATATTGCCTTGTAGTAAAGTGACATCATTCATTTTATAATGAATTTATTTTAATTTTGTGTGTTAATTGTCATTTGTAGTGCTTTCATTTATTATAAATTTTAGCATTTTACAATTTATTTTCTCCTAAAATCATTTATTCTATTAACATATATATGTCATCAGGGATAGGAAAATCTTTATTGGCTTAAAATCTAACTTCTTTCTCAAAATATTTAGACTGGATGAGATATCATTTGGGGAGATGAGAGAAATTACATTTGTATAACTTTGTAGAGGATCTTCCAATACCTTTTTATTCACTTTTCCATTTTTGTCATTCCAAAAACATCATTTGAATATAATAATTCAAAAGAGGATTTCCACTTTTAATTAGTTGATTTGACCTTAGTCACTATTAAATTAATTCTCACTTTCAATCTCCATATATTATTGATCTTTTTTTGTAGGGTTTACAATATAAAATACCTTTCTGTTTAATATATTGCACATTTACCTCTCCATCTTTCTTCTTAATATGAATATTTAATTCATTTTCTATGTTAATAGATCAAATTTCATAAATTCCCTATAATAATGAACTCAAATAGCCATTATGATTTTTATTTTCATTACCACTATAATTATTTTATATCTAAATTTGTTACAAGTTATCACACAAATTTCGTGCTGTTTTCTAACTTATAATAACTTTTGTAATTTTTCCTTCATTATGCTTTCTAGATTTCAATTTTCACTTTATTTTATGTGTGCATTCATCTGTGGAGAGCAAAACAGTCTCACGTTTAAAATACCTATCATTGGTTATTTTAATCTTTCTTTTACTTCAAATATGTGGCTTTATAGATGACTCTTGTGACTTTCCATGCCATTATCAAACTACTCATTCTTCCATGCCATTATCAAACTTCATTCTTCTATCAACACAATTCAGAATGTAATTCATTCTGTCTTGATATTGTTTGCATTCTGTTTTACTATCTCCAAAATATCATTCTCTTGTTATTGTAATTTTTAAATCTGGTATCACATCTCATCCACAACTAATTATTTATTTTATCAATAATTATAACTTTTTTTTTATTTCATCTTTTTGTTTTTACTCTAATTTTTATACATTTTCATTGCTTATTTTTCATTTTCATTGAATTTTTTTGTAGCATCTCTTTGTGCTACATATCATTAATTACTACAAATGATAATTCACAAGTAAATAGACCTTGTTTCATGAACTTTTGCAATGTCTTAACAACTATGAGATTTATCAGTTTTGGATACATTGGTTGTATTAGCTTTTATGTGGCTGATTTTACCATGCATGAGTATGCTTCTATACTTCTTGTTAATGAACATGTTATCTTCTACAACAATCGTCATCAACAATTATCAATCCATGGTAAGATGAATGTCTCTCCAAGTTCAATCCATCACTCTGATCTTTGGCTTCTCTTCTCCACATCACCTCTCCACACTTTCTTATTTCATCCATCCATCTTACATGTTGTTTCTTTCTGGGTCTTTTACAATCTCTTGGAATTCAGTTTAAGATTTAAATTGTCCATCTATTATCATCTCTTCTAGTAATATGTCCAGCCCAACTCCACTTTAGCCTTTTAATTTTTTCACTGATGTCAGTAACACCTGTTTGTTCTCTTACCCATACATTGTGTTTTCGATCTCTTCTTGTTACTCCCAACATGCATCTCTCCATACTTTTTTGAGTGGTCTGAAGTCTCTGTATTGCTCTTCTATTAAGTATCCAAGTCTCAGATCCATAAGAAAGAACTGGTAAAACACATTTATTAATTATCAGTCTATGCGATTCTGCAGTCAATTGAGCAATACCCACCTTGTAAACATCAATTATTAAAATACTAAAAATATGAAATAACTTAAAACTCAACTAATCAATTAATTACATTTAATGAACTAAACCAATAAAATAATAATTGTTAGTAGAGTTCACTTTACTCTATAAAGCAATTAATATAAATGATCAGACAGTAATAGATTGTCCACATTCTCACAGTATTAATGCAACTATAATCTGTATTTCTATAAATTTTCATTGACTCAGTTTCGTCACAGACACATATGATAACTTTTTATTATAATATCTTAAAATATAATTTACCAGCTGATTAATTAAACTTATATCTGCCTTTTTATATTTGCAATCCCAACGTATCTCACTTACTAAAACTTGCAGACTAACATATACTTCAGTGTGTTTGCATAAAAAAGATAATTAGAATGTGCTAACTTTATTAAAAAAATATTATATGCTATTTTTTAAAATGCTATTTATAATATAAAGAATGATTATCTACTATGTGGTTGCAATTCCATACTATTCATATATAGACAATTCACATTCTAACAAGTATGCTTATTTCAACCCTTTTTACTATTGTACACTATGATTTTGTTTAGAAAATATTGTAAATAGGACAACATTAAAAATGACTAATAATTATGATTCTATTTTATGCAAGAAGGTATTAAGAAACCTGCAATATGTAAACAGTTCATTGTCAATAAAAAGGTTGAATTGTACTAGTATAAATGATAAAGATATCTCAGATAATTGGGAGAATGTAGGGTACTTGCAGATAATCATTGGTACCCAATGTTGTCAGCCATATATCTTTTATTCAATTATTCATTTTTAGGTGCATACGTTTCCCATAACTATAATGAATATGTTTTATATGTGAATATTAAAAAAAAAAAAAAATCAATAAATCAATTATAAACTCCTGTTAGCTTTAAAAATGAGTCATAAATTCCATTCACAGAAAAATACACAAACTTTTATCAATAATTTTTTAATAAAATATATTTAATAATTAAAGCTGAAGTAAATAATAAAAAAAAGTTACTAACATTATGTCAGTGGTCTCAAATCTCTAATTGCATTGCAAATCTATTTTCTTATTTACTAATTGTATCTTATGAATAGAATTTATGATACATTTATTGCTATTTTTTAAAGTATATATATATATATATATATATATATAATTTTGATATTTTTTAATATATTACAAGTAAAAAATATTCAACAATTCAAAACAAATCAAAACTCTCCATATAGTAGTGCCATCTTGTGCTAACAAGAACAATCAATGGATGTCAACAGGCTTGTACATAAAATTCCTATCTAGTGCCTACTCATCCAATATCCCCAGACTAGTTTCTGGTTTGTGGCCTTCATCAGTGAGGAGCCTTGGATCTGAGAGCACTGCACCTAGATCTTAGGATCTAATGCAACCAACCCTTCTGCAGCGACCTTTTATCTCTATTTAACTACAAAACTATGAGAAATAAATTGAAAACACAATTAATATTTTCAATCCAAGCTCAATAGCTTATATAGTCATATGGGTCGGAACTCAATTCAGCACCCATACATTTTAGTGTCTTTGGCTCTTTAACAACCATAGCCACCACTATCCTATTAGGCAATTGGTGTTAAACCACTAAACATCACATGATCACTATCTCATACTAGCACATAATTGTTATTAAACAATTCAAAACAAAGCAACTCTCCATATAGTAGTGCCATCTTGTGCTAACAAGAGCAATCAATGGATGCCAGAAGGCTTGTACACAACAATTATGTGCTAGTATGATATAGTGATCATGTGATGTTTAGTGGTAAAACATATTCATTAAGGTTATGGAAAAACTATGCCCCTGAAAATGTATAATTGAATAAAAATATGGCTTTTAACCTTTGGATCTGAGATTATCCATATGTATTTAATGTAATAGGTCATTGTTCTTTTAAAACATATGATAAAGAAAATATTTAACTCACTTTTGTCGATAAACAATGATTAAAATAGACTATGTATTGTTTATTGAATAGCAAATATATAGTTCCTTACAAAACACACATACATATAGATAGATAGATAGATAAATTATTTCTTGGGAAAAAACTGTCTATTATTTTCTATTATATAAAACAATACATGGTTTTACCCAAAAATAATTTAATTACATCATATAACCATGAAAACTTTAAATATTATATATATAGTAATGGTCAAGTTTTGTATAATCAATCAACAAGACCGAAAGACCAAGCAGGGAATTTCAACCAGCAGACATAGGATGATTTCCATGTTCATACATAAATCCTCTACCTAGACTTTCTACTCTCAACCCTCTAATTAACATCCTTGCTGTCACATAACCTTCCCTCTTTATATACTTCAACATAGCTCAGGGTTTGAATGAAGCCTCTTTTTCTCAGGGTTATTTATACCATACCACCCAATAGAGTGTCTGCACTCCTAAGTAATACATGAGTTTATTTATCTGGTATTAAGTACCCTGGTTTTAGGGTTAAATCTGTCCATGAGACCTTTTAAAATGAATATTATATTATGAATTATGAAGCTAAGAAGATGCTAATTAAAAGAAGGGATGTGTTTCTGAAGATAATTGATTAACAGATAGTTCCCACTCCAATTTTAAATTAATAACACTAAGTTTATTTATACAAATAGATATACTTAAGAGAAAAGCTTGCATGCATCAGATGATGATATGCTGGATGTTACATACTACTATTAAAGATATTGGCAGCTTACAGAAGCATCATATGCCCTGTTTTCTTAAATTGTAATTTCCCAGATTAATCAGCCTATTCTAGGTTTACTGCATATGATTATGTATATGTTGGTTTAACAAGTAAGTGCATGTGGGCAGATTTATTTTCAGTTTACTTGGGGTTGCTAACAAATGTAAGCGGGAGGCTGATGTACAAATATTAATGAAGATGTTATGGTACTAGCTCAATGAGTGTGATCAATGGCATAGAAATGAAGATGATCGATTCCTCGATTTGAATGTGGTGGTTCACCACTGATAAATGGATGGCCCTAGTTAAACAGATGTATCTGCTTCTAACCAAGAGTGAATAGAAGAGGAGATAGCATAAATGTGCTAAAATCCAGAACTTGGGTGTGCAAGAAATCTTGGCTCCTGCGGACTGGTGATAATCTATGGATTAGAAACCTGGGCATGTGGCATCTGGTCTGCCCTCACACAGTTTGACCCTTACGATGCAAGAACCATAGATAAATATATATGAAATTCATTAATAAAAATGACCATAAACTATACATATTAGATGGCAGGAACACACACACACACACACACATATATATATATATATATATATATATATATATATATATATATATATATATATATATATATATATATATATAAAGACAAACAGTCATTTATTAAGCCATCTGCATAATAATTAATATCAACAAATTCATTTAAATGTAAAACCATGAGCATTCCCAGATAACAATAAGTGAGTATTTGATATGTTAAGCCCAGTCACAATAGTTATTTTCATAATCTTCAAGAGTAACAATCTAATAAATAATACTTTATGGCCTGGGAATTAATGATCTTAAATAGACTGACAACTCTATACATGGGATGCAGTTTTACTTAGCTTTACAATAAATTGCATTGATAGACAATGCAACACACACATTCCTATGATTATTATTGTTACTATTAGTACAGTTATAACAATATTGAATTACAAATTACTGCAGTCTTAAAGAAATTACATTATATAAAATCATGATTAAAAAAGGAATATTAGTTAAGTGGTGCATGAAATAATAAATGACAATAATTTATTTATATAGGTTATTCTTAACAAAATTAACTTCAAAGCATCTAGATTTCATTATATCTATAATCTATGGGATACTTTATATGTAAACAACATAAAATTTAAAATAGGTAAATAACATACATTTGCCATTCTTTCTTTAATTCTTACTTAATAATAAAAAATAATATATAAATATCCTTGATATAATGGGGGGAGGGGGGGTAAGTAGAAAAACCTGTAAGAAATACTTTATGTGTATTATATTTTTACCTTTTAACATTTAAAACTTTTAGTTTTAGGCATCATATGGACTCCCTCTGTCCCTTTGGACTTTGAGAGTCAAGAAGTGTAAACAACATGTTTTTAAGTTTTTAATTTCTCCCATCATTTAAGATAATGCATAAAAGAAATATAATAAAATAAAGTTCTAATTTTTTCAATAATTAAGCCAGCAGATTTACAGTTAAATTTTTGAAGTATGAAATATAAGGCTGAGACTAGGTGAAATTATTTATATAAGTTTACTAACAGTTAAAGGTTTTTCATAATTCAACTTTTACTGGCAACTTCATTGATGGTTTTGGTACATCTCTCTCTTTATAGATGGATGGTGAACTTCAGATTGGCATTGATACAGGAAGATGTGGATGAATATTTCTCTACATTTTAATGGAACTCTTTGGATGACACCCCCCCTGATGACCTAGGAGATGCCAATGCCTGGCTACTTGCACATTCTAACAGGTATGGTTATCATAGATTAAGCTTTTTAGCAGGCAGAGTGGTGAATACTTCTCGATTATACTTTATTTAGTAATGCTTATAAGAAAAGTCAAAATAATCTATGATATTCTTAGAATAACAAAATATTAATAGCCATATAACAATAGCATTTCCATGGTTACATTTTTTTTTCTGCCTTGAGTCTATTCCTGACTTTTAATGGGATTGAGTTTGGATCTTTATCATAATATCTGTTCCCTCATACTATTCTGCAGCTGATTCAGTTTCCTGCATATTGTACTACATTTTTCATTACAATAACTTGAAATATATACAGGATGTGAAGGTGTCAAACTGTAGCCATTTCTGATGATTATATGCACAGATAGCAAAAGGCAGCATTCACATTTCTTTATTTAATGCCTTTCAATCCCTCTTCCATTGTTTAAAACAATTTAACATTTTCTTGTAAATTGATTTCACTTTTGATTTTTTTTTACTAAAATATTTATTCTTTGTTAAGTAGTTAACTAAGTATATTTCTGCCCTAAAATATAGATAACTTGATTAGAATAATCAGCTTTTAACCTTTAGCTATCAAAATTTACACACACACGTAACTATTACAAGTGTTTGCGGATATTTCTAAACTAGTTATTTATATGAAGGGAGATAGGTTATATTAAATGCAACATTAAGCAAGTATAACTGCGTACAGATATACACCGTTTCAATACATTTATATATGAAAATTATTTTATAGTATAAACATTTTAAAATAATAATAATAATAATATCAATCATAATATTAGTAATAATAATATAATAATAGCAATAATATAATTATTAGTATTTAATACTGAAGCAATTATACCCACTCTCAATGTCATATTTAATATTTTCAGTTTATTTTTTATTAGTTGTTTTAATAACAGTAAATTATTATGGTAAAAATTAATTATAATATTTACAGTTTATTTTCTATTAATATTTATTTTGCATTAACTTATTGATACAAAAATGAAACAAAGATGTGCAGATTTTTTTTAAGTTGGTGTTCGAATCTATGGGAGTGTTAGTTGACAAATCCAATTTATCTTGTTCACCCTTCAATGAACTATAAATCTCTGTTACAGCCATAAATAAATCCCCAACTTTGATCCATATGAAAATTTTGTCAAAATACTATTGACAAAACGAAACACGCTCAATTAAAACAAAGTATGCAATATTCACGCATTATATTGCTTCCACTTATAACATAAATAAAAAATTAAAATAAAAAAAGGCTTTTTTTTTTAAATGTCATAGCATTGGCAGGGACGCGAACCCGCAACCCGGGCAACTAGCTGCAAGTGCAAGGCAGTCGTGCTGACCTCTCGACCACCATCGCACTAAAAAAAGGCATTTGTCAAACTATTCCTTTTCCTATAATTTCACCATCAATTTATTAATTTTATTTGGTAATTTAACAAAGAACATATATATGTGGTAAAAGAATATTAATAAATAAATTGTATAGGACCCTGAAATTGTATATTTATTAAAAATATGGGCTGCCATCTGGGTTTATTAAAAAACTCAAGAGTACCAAAAACTTTATATTATAAAAGCTTTCCTTGAAAATTTGCTAAAGATTAATTAAAGGACATTGGAATATTCAAATAAAGGGATGCATGAATTGGACTGTCTTTTAAGTTACAAAAAAAATGCACACGTCAAATTGTTCTTAGTAAATACAACACAGGAATAGATCATTTCCAATATAGGTTAATGAAAGCTACAGAAACAAATTATTATCAAAAATAACCATGCCCAATTAATATCCCCATGCTTGAGAACCATTCCAGTAAATTTAAATTAAAACTTGCAAATTGTTTTGTGATATTAATAGTTTATTGAATAAGATTTCTATTGAAAGAAAACAGGAAGATAAGTGAACTTACTAATAAAATGATCTATATAAAGAACTTGTGAGAAAAGTTAGCAGTAAACCCATAACGATTTTATTGAGACAGTTAAATAAAGCATATATATATATATTGTAACGAGCACAGATGTTCGTTACATTGTTTTTTTTTATATTTATTAAACATGAAAGTAAATTAAAAAGTTCGCATTTAAAAAGTTTCTTTAAGAATTAAAAATTGAAATTAAATATCATCTTAAACTCGTATATATTAAATCGCACAGATAATGAAAAATTATTAAAATTAAACTTTATTAAAGAAAAAGTATTTTAAAACTAAATTTTAAAAAGATTTGGAGATAAAATAATATCTTTAAATTTATCTTTAAATATATCTTTGATTTGGAAAACAGGTTAATTAATCAGAAATGGAAATGATTGTTAATTAGTTAAATGTAAACCAGCCTTGGGCATTTAAATGTAAAAACATCGGTCAGATAGGAAACAATAGAAACAAATAGCCAATGAAAGAAATCCATCGGGAAATCGGACCTCAGCGAAAGGATCATCACATCGATGAGATAATGCCAAGTCAATCCTTCGAATACGTATAAAAGGAAAATTTGGAAATTATTAATTAGTGTGGTTATTGATTTATTACAATGTGAGAGATATGTGTTAGTGCGGAAGTGAAGGAGAAGGGATTGAAAAAAGACACACGATTCAATCCCTTCGGCTTTACTAAGAAAGAAAAAGAAATGAACTATCGTTTTTCTACATTGAGGACCAGTTAAAGCAAAAAACCTCTGGATGGATAAATAAATCGGCCAACAGAATACCAATTTTAGGACGGCGTGGGAATTCACGTTCATGGCAAGCAACGGATACAGTTGGACGTTTTAAAAATCGTAAGAACTTTATATTCACTTGAAACAATAAGAACTCTAAATTTTAAAACTTTTTAGTAAATAATGCAATAGAATCCTATCTGACCAAACTAAATTCTTTATTAATAGTGTTATTTGATGTATTTTTTTCTTATTTATGTAAAATCATTTCCATTTATTTATTTTTTATTCTTTAAGTTTTTATCATGATTTTTTTGTTTTTCGTTAAATTAATTATATAAATGTTAAACTTAAGTCGGGCATGAATGGCTGTATAGATTTGTAAAGTTATATTAGGGGAGGGTAATCTTAGGTTATTTGTGTCGTTGTTAGATTGGGTCAATGGATTGGATATATTGATGTAGTTAGTAGATGTAGTCGGAGATTGGCTACTGGCAGAATCGCTTCATATGCTGCACTCTCCCGTTTTGCCTAGGGAAGGAATTATAAGACACAGAGCGCAGTTTCTTTCTATGGAGTTTTTTTTTATTATTGTTCTTCTCGTTGGATAGAAGTAATATTCCTATCTAATGAAAGTCAATATCTTCTCTTAATCTTTTTGGTACTGCCGTATTCCATATTACATTGAATACATCGATGTATCAGATGTATTGATGCCAGTTTGACTGCGAATTTTAGCCTAAGGTTAAATAGGGATATAATATTTATTTTCAAATGCAAATCTATGTGGTCTATTCATACTTGACCCTAAATAAAAATGCATTAAATTTAAGTTGTTTATGGACGCTTGCATGGATTGGTTATCGGTTAGGTATGTTTTGGGTTTTCATATTTGATCAGAATATATAGATATTCGATAAATAATGATACCTTACGGTGAGTATCTAAAATGTATTTATTCGGATGTCTTTTAAATCATTGGTGACAATGCAAGTATCTTATGGTGAATAGTACTGGGTTACTTATAAATTTCCCTTTGCAATTGCCAGTATCAATGATTTTATCTTTTGATCGTTTATGTTTACTTTGGAATGTTTTTGACCGTGTAATCTATGTAACCGATCTATAGCAACATATTAAAACAAGCTTTTATAATCCCATCTGTGCGAACTTAATTAAAATGTAAACTGATAATATAATAGAAATTAAAATGTAAATTAAAATCTAAAGTAAAGTTAAAAATAATGTTAAATTTTGAAATGTAAAACTAATACTAAAATAATTTTAAATCTTATATATATATGTGCATAAATAAATGTTTGTATGTTAATTACTGGCAGTGGCTTATTTTATTCCTCTTATATATATATTCTTATATTATTTTTTAAATCTCTGCTATTCCACTGAGCTAGTGACATGGGCTAACGACCGGAATCAAAATTTAAAAAAAAAAAATTTTTTTTTTTTATTTACGTATCTGCCTACTTTATAAATTTTTCTAGGTTCAAATGCCTAGATGGTGCCTTGTAGTGCAGATACATTAAGTCTACCTTCTCCGGATCATTACAACAGTTGTAACAATCCGGAAAAGGTGACTTACGTAAACTGCACTACAGGGCGCCATCTAGACATTTGAACCTAGAAAAATGTATAAAGTAGGCAGATACGTAAGTAAAAAAAAAAAAAATTTTTTTTTTAAATTTTGATTCCGGTCGTTAGCCCATGTCACTAGCTCAGTGGAATAGCAGAGATTTAAAAAATAATCTAAGAATATATATATTTATAAGAGGAATAAAATAAGCCACTGCCAGTAATTAACATACAAACATTTATTTATGCACATATATATAAGATTTAAAATTATTTTAGTATTAGTTTTACATTTCAAAATTTAACATTATTTTTAACTTCACTTTAGATTTTAATTTACATTTTAATTTCTATTATATTATCAGTTTACATTTTAATTAAGTTCACACAGATGGGATTATAAAAGCTTGTTTTAATATGTTGCTATAGATCGGTTACATAGATTACACGGTCAAAAACATTCCAAAGTAAACATAAACGATCAAAAGATAAAATCATTGATACTGGCAATTGCAGAGGGAAATTTATAAGTAACCCAGTAGTATTCACCATAAGATACTTGCATTGTCACCAATGATTTAAAAGACATCCGAATACATACATTTTAGATACTCACCGTAAGGTATCATTATTTATCGAATGTCTATATATTCTGATCAAATATGAAAACCCAAAACATACCTAACCGATAACCAATCCATGCAAGCGTCCATAAACAACTTAAATTCAATGCATTTTTATTTAGGGTCAAGTATAAATAGACCACATACATTTGCATTTGAAAATAAATATTTTATCCCTATTTAACCTTAGGCTAAAATTTGCAGTCAAACTGGCATCAATTCATCTGATACATCGATGTATTCAAGTAATATGGAATATAGCAGCATCAAAAAGATTAAGAGAAGATATTGACTTTCATTAGATAGGAATATTACTTCTATCCAACGAGAAGAACAATAATAAAAAAAAAACTCCATAGAAAGGAACTGCGCTCTGCATCTTATAATTCCTTCCCTAGGCAAAACGGGAGAGTGCGGCGTATGAAGCGATTCTGCCAGTAGCGAATCTCCGACTACATCTACTAACTACATCAATATATCCAATCCATTGACCCAATCTAACAACGACACAAATAACCTAAGATTACCCTCCCCTAATATAACTTTACAAATCTATACAGCCATTCACACCCGACTTAAGTTTAACATTTATATAATTAATTTAACGAAAAACAAAAAAATCATGATAAAAACTTAAAGAATAAAAAATAAATAAATGGAAATGATTTTACATAAATAAAAAAAAAATACATCAAATAACACTATTAATAAAGAATTTAGTTTGGTCAGATAGGATTGTATTGCAATCATTTAAATATAGAAAATTTTAATTTAATGTTCATTATTTATAAAGTTCTTACGGTTTTAAACAGTTCATCTTTATTTGTCGTTTGTAAGTTTGAATGGGAATTCCCACGCCGTCCTGAAGATATTGGTATACATTTAGCCGATGTTTTATTTATTCATTCGGAGGTTTTTCAATTTAGTTGGTCCTCAATGTAGAAAATGATAGTTCATTTCTCTTTCTTTCTTTGGCAAAACTGAAGTGATTGAATTGTGCGTCTCTTCAATCACTTCTCCCGCACCTCTGCACTAACACCTATCTGTCACATCGTAATAATCATAATCCAGTCACTAATTAATAATTTCCAAATTTTCCTTTTATACGTATTCGAAGGATTGACTTGGCATTATCTCATCGATGTGATGATCCTTTTGCTGAGGTCCGATTTCCCGATGGATTTCTTTCGTTGGCTATTTGTTTCTATTGTTTTCCTAACTGACCGATGTTTTTACATTTAAATGCCCAAGGCTCGTTACATTTAACTAATTAACAATCATTTCCATTTCTGATTAATTAACCTGTTTTCCAAATCAAAGATATATTTAAAGATAAATTTAAAGATATAATTTTATCTCCAAATCTTTTTAAAATTTAGTTTTAAAATACTTTTTCTTTAATAAAGTTTAATTTTAATAATTTTTCATTATCTGTGCGATTTAATATATACGAGTTTAAGATGATATTTAATTTCAATTTTTAATTCTTAAAGAAACTTTTTAAATGCGAACTTTTTAATTTACTTTCATGTTTAATAAATATAAAAAAAAACAATGTAACGAACGTCTGTGCTCATTACGTTACAATATATATATATATATATATATATATATATATATAACAGTAAAAAATTAATGATATAAAATATGCTAGTCAGAATTAGCTTAGAAAGCTATAAATATAAAATATACAAGAAAAATAAAACAATATTTAAGTGTAACATATTTCTGCAATAAAAAGAAAAGTTGGAAATATTAGTAATAAGAGGAGTGGCATCATGAAATGTTTTGAAGACTTCCCAATAGCTGTATAAAAAACAAGTTTTAATGTTAATACCAAATCTGAATTGACCTAAATTATCAAGAGATAAGTCTAAGAAAAAACAGAGATCTAAATTTTAATGATGTTTAAAATTTTCAGAAAATTGCAGTACTAATATCAGCATTTAAAACAGTTATGCATAAAATGTTAGAAATAGGATATCAGAATTTTATCCGTTCTGTATAAAATATTTCCAAGGTAATTTAAACTCATCTGAACCAATCTTTGGATTTTAATCAACTTAAATAACAAGCAGAATTAAAGTGTGTTTATATAAAAATGAAAAACAGAAAGCATTGAGAAAAGTTATAAAAAAAAACTTGAGAATATGATCTGCTATTGATTTGTTTACCACAAAAAATCAGTTCCTTAAACATTTTTTTAGTGATTAAAATATCCAATCATCAAAACATAGAGACAGGGTGGAGGTTCTAAAGAATTGTTATCAAAATGCATAATCAATAATTTAGATGATACTATGTTAGAATGGATCCATATCTCCAAAATATTCTAAAACAGATTTGGCACAATATTGTATAAATTACAATGGAAAGTAAAGAAAGTAAAAGGTAATCCTTATCATCAAAGCATTATAGATTTTTTGTAGATAATAAAATTGTTTGTCTTAATAATGGCCCATGGCCTCAAGGAATGGTGCAATAATTATAAGATGAAAGTAAGGAATGCTAAAAAAAGACTACATTAAAATTCAATGGATTTTTTTCCAGGATATTTAAATATTCGTTGATAGATAAATCCAGAAAATTACAGTTACATATCCCATATTATTACATCAGACTGAATTATAATGACTCAATGTAATTTTAAAATTAAACTTAAAAGGTGTGCCTTTATTAGCAGTGGGTGAATATTAAACAGAAATATGCCTATGTGTTTGGGGATGATTTTATTAAAAGGAATTTTGCCAGTTTTTACTTATGGATATGAGCTCTGATACCGTAGTCAAAGAGCAATAGAGAAATTTGACAATATTCACTGAAAAATAGACTAACAAAATGTGATTCAAAATGGAATGCACAGGCTAGAGTATGACCGAACAATACAGACATCATTGGATAAGTAAAAACTAATGTTAAACTGGTCTGGACAAATTTGTAGAAGAGATGAGAACAGATGGACAGTTGGAAATTTGAAATTAAATTCCAAAAGATTGAAAAAGAAGTAGAAGAGCATATGTACATTCAATGAATGAAATGTGTAATCAGAATAACTGGGTTAAATTTTAAAGACATTCTTTCTGCAGAGAATCAATAATGATTGAAAATATATAAGATGATAATATAGATATTGGTTACATTTAATTCATTTGTAATTTAGCAGATATATTCGTGAAATAGATGACACTATAATCTAGAGAGAATATTATTATAAATTTGTTAGTATACTAGTGTTTTTACATCATATAATTTTGTAATGCATTTTTTTATTATTTTTTTGTATTGTTATGCTGTATTTCATTGTTTTATATTGAGTATTGTTTTATTAATATTTTAAATAGTATTATATTTTTATTGCACAAATTTTTACTTGTAATTTTATTGATAAATATATTAATAGTATTTTATTTATTAATGTTATAATATAAAATTATTTGTAGTTTCTCATTTATTATTTACACTGTAGCAAATAATATTTAATTTTATTTTCACAAATTATGAATAGAAAAAAGTTATTTAATATGTTTAATGGAATAAAATATTTAAAAGCTCAATTTCTTTTTAGTTAGTGCTGTAAAGTTTTTGAAATGCTTTTTTTAAATTCCAAATAATGATAAGCTACATAAAACATTAGTTATTCATACTATATCTAACTGATGTTAATATTTAACATTGAATGGATATATTTGTCAAAATATGTTATATTCTTCTCATTTAATTTATTAATTTAAAGTGCCTGCAATTAAAATCTTATACTGAAATTATTATTAATGTGTGTCAATTTTTTATAGGAATATAACTATTTATGAGTTTATGTAGTTATTAGAGAAATTTAGTAAATGGACAATTTATAATGAACATTGTATTAATTTTCAATGATATGGATGGCTGAAAATTTGGAGGGTAAAAAAGATTGGGACTTGTCCAACAGTTTGTCGATTTGCTATATTACTATAAAACAGAACACTGATTATATTTGTGTGTGTGAGATGATGATGTAGACCAAATGATGACTGCTGGTACACCATAAAATAAGTATATTGGAAATCATTTATCTTTTTCATTTGTTGTGGTCAGTTTGTAAATTTGTTATCTTAATATAAAAACATATGCTGATTATATAGATATGTAATATTCAAGTCAATATATATTAAAATACAGTAAAATTCACATAAATTATAGTTATTTTATTAGAAGTACTTTCGACTATACAACTTGTACTCGTTATCAACTATATAACATTGAATAATTAAAACGAGACAAACTTTCATAATACCCATAGTTCAGTTTAGTTTAGTACTCCCACAATTCTGTTATTTTAACATTTGACGATTTCTCGAAATCAACATAGTCTCTTTTATTTTACTTTTATTGTGGCAACGTTCAATTTGCATACTTTTTATATTTTTATAATCAAATTTAAATCTATATTGACAAGATTGTTGTGATCAAATGTAACATATGATGAAGGTTTATTTACATCCTTTTGTGATTGTTTGTCTTTTTGAATTCTATTATATAAAAGCATATGCTCTTTTATTCTCTTCTCCAATGTACATTTAGATTCACCAATATATATTGTAAGCCACATTTACATCTCAATTTATATATAATACAATTTTTAATTAAAATTTGAATAAATAATTTTAGAGTTTTATATATATATATATAATGGGAAATAATAACTCTAATATTATTTTTAATTAAAATTTGAATAAATAATTTTAGAGTTATATATATATATATAATGGGAAATAATGATCTGAACAAACTGATGAATGCTTTTTTAGTACGAAATACTGTATTGGTGATCATTTACTTTTTTCACATGTATGTGGTCATGTGTATTGGTCATATTAGAGAGAATAAAGTCTGGGTTCAAATCCTCTTTAATTAAATAATATAGGTAATTATAAATAATCATAATAAATAGCGTAATGGAATGTTTGACTTAAATTTACGTTATAGAATTGTATTTTATTTTACTCTTTAGAAATGTAGTAATTAATTTTATTTTGGCTATTTATATTAATTTATTTTTTAAATGTCAAATGCGTTGACCAGGAAGCAAACCAGAAACAGCTGGTTGGAAGGCAGTTATGCCAACTACTGGGCCACCAACGCTTGACTATTTATATTTATTGTACTAATAAAAAATACTCAAGCTCCAAAGAAAATACTTTTACAAATATGTTGCCCCCGAAACAAACATTCTTTTAAAATTAGTTTCCAGATTGTTAGTATTTTCTTATTAAGGACTCCCCCCCCCACCCTACCAAAAATCCCTTTACCACCACCCCCCCCACCCCCAAAAAAACCACAACCCCCCACCCAAACCCCACCCCCTAATTTCCCCCCCAATTCCCAATTCTTGGTGAAAAAAAAAACCAAAAAAAAGGAAGACAAAGCAAACAATTTTGTATTGATAATCAATAGTTATTTTAAGATGTCATTTCTTTAGATTTAAATAATGAAAAGAACTGATTTTAAATTGCTTTCAAAAAAAAAAAAAAGAATGAATGTTTTAAAAAATAAATTAAAAAATGAAAAGTTGTTTGCAACTTTTTAAAATTAAGTCGCACAACGATAAGGTTGCTTTAATTTATATTTTCGATTTTAGTAGAGGTATTTATTATATATCAGTCAAATTTGTGACTAATTTTTTTGTTTTTAATTTTCGTTAAATTAATTGTTTTGGTATAGGGAATGATTGTATTTTTGATAGATTACATTTTGAAAATATGTATCAATCAATTGGTAGATTGAAATCTATTAATGACGTTTTGTTTCATAAAAATATGAAACTTATCTGCTGATAAAATATAACATTATTCTCTTTATTAGTCAGGGAATTGTCGAATAAGAGTTTATTTCATAAATTTAAAAAAAAAAAGAGTAATTGGTTCTGATAAATCTTTTTTTAATTTGCAATGACTGTATTAAAATACTATTATGAATCTTTTTTTTAAACATTTCTTAATTATATTTAAATACAAGTATATTATCTATACCTCATTTAGTGTAATTAGAAGGGTAGAAAAGATTCAAGTCTTTTCGGTATAGTTTAAAGATTTGCTATCATAATATAAACTGAACCCTGATTATATATATATGTTGATGATCTGGACCAGATGATGAGTGTAGATTCAGTGCGAAATACGTATATTAGTGATCATTTACCTGTTCACATGTACCTGGTTTTCTATAACAGTTGCATCAGATGGAGTGGATAGCTGTAAAATGCTTAAAAGTCCACGTTCAAATTACTTATAATTAAATACTTATTAGATATTTTATTGGCTGCTGAAGATTTTGCTTTGATAATTTGAATGCTTTTCGTACTAATATTAGGTTGATATTGAGGAAGATATATATCTTTTTTTTTTACATTACAGTGTTTAGATTTAAATATTGAGATTGTAAAGGCAATATTCTGTACAAAATTCTTGGAATATAAATGTAATGGTTTACATTAAGTATAAAAATCATTGTGATGGCAATTTGATCATCTTGAGGATTTCATATTTCCTTCCGGTAATGACTGTAACCAAAACATTTTTTAAACAAATCAATAAACTATGCTCAAGGCTCTTCTGGAAGGGCCATACCATTGCCATAAGTATTAGTAACATGCAAAGACCAAAGAAGTTAAATTATATGTCGCTTCACTCCATTCCAGCCATTTTACACCAAAAATTTCACACTCTGATATATAACCTGATCCCAAAATATAGCCATGGCCAGATTATAGAAATAATTCATCCCACTTACCAGCCTCCACCTTGAAAAATATGTTGGCTTGACCAACTAATAAGCACTCTAATATGATAAAATCGGAATACAGAACCATCTTTTCAAGGAAAAATTAAAATGTGGGATGCATATCCCATCATAAGCTCAGATCTATTCCCTATTAAACCACAACTCTGCTTGTCAAACAAAAAATAATTACTTTGTTTAAGTTCTGGGCCCTCGAACCAAAATACCTGGACTTTATTATCAAGATCTGTTTACTATGCCAACAAATTGGTTTCTCAGGTATAGAAGGCTGATCACCAAAGTGGAACCAACATGCCCAAATTGCCAGAGATATAATGAAACATTTGAGCATGTTATTAAGTCATGCTTTGGGATTGGAAGCCTCATATATAATAATTCCGTTATAGACTATTATCACATCATGGATCTCAAAGTATGCATTCATTGCAGAGGTATTCATATTATAAGGTTATCTGTTTTTCTTATCTACTCAATCTGGCTGGTCAGGTGTGGCAAATTATATACTTTACTCCAACCAGATGAAGATCATCTCTTTGGCAATGTGATTAGGAAAATAAAGGAAAGAGACAAAACCTTGGCCACAGAATTCCTCTATGACGAGACATGGAATCTTTTTAATATACCACCTGAATAGATAAGAGCAAATGGACTTATATGCATCTTCATAGGAAAGTAGACTTTGTTCAAAACTAGATGATAAATTTACATTTTGCTCAAAGATATAATGAATTCAAATATAGATAGGTTCTGATTGCTTTTTATTTTAAAAACGTTTTAATACACTAAATGGAATAGACTAGATCAAATGGATTTGTATACATCTTCATAGGGAAAATAGCCTTTGGGTAAGGACTAGATGACCAATTTACTATTTATTCAAATATATAATTATTCAATATAATCATGTATCAATTGTTTTGCATTAATAAATTTGTTTTAGAATAAATATCACCTAATTAGTGGAAAGTCTTTTTTATTTCCAAACATTAGACATAAGTTTCTTTATAAAAATCATACTTCGACATCAATTATTATTCTAATGATTCTTGGCCCAGCATATTTTTATTACCATAGCTTGTTATCCAGTGGATTGCATGACTTCTCAGGTTCAATGGCCTATTAACGGTACATGTTTGAAATGAGTTCAAAAATACTAAAATAAAACAACTGATTATAAAATAACATTTTTTACACAAATTAACACAAAATATACTAAGGAAATTGCAGCTTATGTATTTCCAATCATCGAAAAATCATAAAAGAAATAGAACATATTGAAATTAACATGCATTTTATTTAATTGTAAATATGAATATATACTGATATCGCTACTAATATTACATTTCAGATTTTATATTCAAATATATTAGAAAAATATTACACATGTAATGGAATGCTTTTAACATAGTTTCTATTACTAACATAGTTTCACATTTCTTGTGCATTTTTGATAATTGTTTTATATATTTTGTCTTCATTTTATTTAACATTTTTGACATCCATGGTTGTAGATAAAAATAGATTTTATGACAGAGTTATTTTCTGTTACTGAAGATTGTTTCTTCATGTAAGCAAGTTGTGGCTTATCCATGAACAGTGATCGTATCTAGATCAAGCAACATAGGTAAAGGTTTTATATGGTGGTGCTTACATTTTTATAGATACACATGAAAAATATTGTAAAACAGTGAAGATTATTATTATTTTTTGTTTAGATGAATTGAATAATAATTTTCAACAGTCCTATACTATTCAAAAATTTAAAGCTATTTTACTATAATACTCTGTAGAAAAGTATTAACTGCAGTTTTGCTTTTCTATTAGGGATAAAATTCAACAGCTACTACATTACATTTCATTTGGATAATTATACTATTTCATCAGTTCATCTTTCTTGCTGGTAACAACTGTTCTACTTCTCCATGATCATTTTATCTTCTCTTTTTCTTATCAGTCTGCACTGTTGTCTTTCTGATTCTTGATTAAAAGGTAGTGCTACTTTTACACCTGTTTAAACCCTTCTGTACTATTGTGATATGTTATAACTTTAGTTCTATTTATCTATGTTACCTTGTTAAATGTGTTTAGTGTACTTGACATACCAATTAACTCTGCATTAAGTTCAAATTGAAATAACATTTAATTATATAAAAAAAAATATTGTTTGTTTTTCTACATCAGTCTGTGCAAAACTTTTGTACAGACTATTTTATTTTAATCCTATATTATTTTTCATAAAATTTATTGATTTCCAATTAAATTTACGATAAAAAAGGCATATATTCTGTTAAACCTCTTTCAGAAGCAGAGCTGAAAGATCATAGACTTGTTACATCATTAAAAAAAAAAAAACTAGTATGTTTATGAATTAGTTAACACATTTTATTTGCTTCGCTTTCATTACTATCTTATAATTGTTTTTAATTTTACTTAATATATTAAGTGTGTTTTTTTAAGTGTCATATCGGCCGGAACGCGAACCCGCAACCCTGTAAGTGCAAGGCATTCGCGCTGAACTCACGTCCACCAATGCAAGACATATATATATATATATATATATATTAAGTGTTTTACAGATTTACTAAGTCAATAAATTATTTTTTATTGATATAATCATATTGCATGATCTAGATTTTAATGGATGATGAGCAGGACAATATCAACACATGTTCGTCTAGACTCATAACCTGCAATGCTTTATTAAAAGATAGTATATCAGACATTACTGGTGACAACCTTAATTATATACTTGAAATTGCCTTTAGGTTACAGAGAACAAATTCTTTCAAAATACCATTTAGAAAAAGTCAACACCAGTAACAAGAATCAAAAATTGTTGTAAAAAAAAAAAAAAAAATGTTTTTAACAGTTAAGTATCATACAGATAAAGTAATAAATTAAAATTGCCTCTTTTATATTGGAAAATATTGCATTTGACAACCATAACTGTCATAAAATCTTCAATTAAAAATTCAGTATCGATTGTGAATTCTATCAGTAATGACCCCTGTTGTTCATATGATTTTGCTATACATGTGTTACCTAAGTTAAGATGTGAAAATTTATTGTTCTAATAATTTTACATAATAAAACAGATTAAATAAATTTTAAATATTCACAAAATCTGTTTATACAGAATGCAATTGAGGTCTGCCATGTTAAATATAAATCAATACTGTAATTAACCTGTAACAGTAATATATACAATATATATATATATATAGATTTATATATATATATATATATATATATATATATATAAATCTGGAGAAAAAATCAACTGCAAGTACAACAACCAAGAATAATTTATATCTGACGGGTAAATGACATACAAAAATCAAAATGGCAGATAAGATAAGAATATTATTGCTATATAAATTGTAAGCATTTCTAAACACAATAAAATTAACTTAAGGGAACAAATTTTAAATATTCAATGTTTACTCAACATATTGAAGCCATTAAGTGCCTTCCACATTATTTCATTCTTTCATATTTTATGTTGGATAGCTATAAATAATCAATCAATTTGATTATTTTACTCAATACATTTTTGATAATGTAATGCATAAATATAGGGTTTTCATTATGATCATAAGAATTGCAATAACAATATGACCATCATGAAATTTGTTACAAATTAAAAATTTTGGCATGCAACAATATATTTTTAAAAATTATGTTTACTCATTCTGTTTTCTTTAGATTTGAAGCAAAGTCTGGATTATGCATCAATTACAACTTAGTAGCTAGACAACAATCTAGGACCACATTTAAGAAGATAAGTATACTGTGTAACAAGACAATATGAAAACAAAGATAAATCAATATTAAAAATTGGAAAGGTTACTTAAATAAAACATGTAATTAGAAATTATGGTTTAATAAAACAAAATAAAACACAATATGTAATTAAAAATGTATACACAAGAGAGCATGGAATTAATCCTATGAACCCACATTCTAGTTTCACCCACTATTATTAATCTAAATTCTTTATCATTGATAAACAAAATTTCATCTCATGGAGGTCATTCTTGTATGGAGAGATACATGTTAGGAGTAACAAGAAGATATCAAAAACATTATATATGGGTAAGGGAACATAAGGTGATACTGTCATCATTGAACGAATTAAAAGACTGAAGTGGAGTGGGCTGGACATTTTTCTAGAAGAGATGATAATATTTGGATGATTGCAATCTTAAACTGTATTTCCTGGGATTGCAAAACATCCAGAAATAGATAAAATGTGAGATTGATGGATGAAATAAAAAGTGTGCAGGGATCATTTAAAAATTGAGGATAGACATTGAAGAAGATGGATTTAACTTGGAAAGACCTTCATACATGTGTGGTTTGATAATGATTGACAATAATGATGATGATGAATTAAGTAATTTAAACATTCATTTGCACATCCATTTTATTGATTATAAAGATAAATAAGGACAAACTATTTGTTTTCATGCATTCGTGATATATATAATTGAATATTTACAAATACAGTAATTAGATAATTAGAAAATTTATCCACTTAGAAGTGTTTTCGATTATCTAAGTAATCTTTCTGGTAACTAATACTTTGAAAGACTAACTTTCCCACAATTCCATGATGTTAACTTTTGCTGCCTGTCAGTTAATTATGTCATGTTTGTATTTATATATTAGCATAGGTTTTTCTATTTTTCTTTTATTGTTATTTTTTTCCAATTTGCAGTCAAAAACATAAATACATGATTTATTATGGTCGTAAAAAACAGAGGCTGAAATATTATTATCTACTTTACAATTTTGTTCCAATTTCTGAACAGGTTTTAATAACAGCAAGTGCTCTTTATTTTTTTTTTCCAACATAAATCTCAATTCACCTATATATCCACAGCCACACCTACATATTCATTTATAAGTGACACAATTTTTATGGATATCAATACTATATATTTCGAATGATCAATAGTTACAAGAAGTCTAAATAAAAAAGTATTCTTATATTTCAATAACAATATTTACAAAAAGAATATGTTTCTAATAATAAAATGATTTGGAAATCTAAATATTTATAAATATAAATTTGATAAATTACCATGATAAAATTGCAGCATGACTTATGTTTATCATGATTATTAGACAATATATGAGGTATATTTTGTAATTGAAATCTCAAAATTAAAGACTAGAGCAATTGTCCCAGTAAATTTAAATAATGAAGTATTTCTCCCCTATAGAAATAATAAAAATATTTGCTTTCAGATTGTATTTCTAATAGTGATGTGATTCAAAATGTAATCAATATCATTTAAATGTAAATTTTATTAATTATACTGGTATCTTGGTGGTCCTCTGATAAAGCACCTATGTGTTTCATATGGCCTTCACTACCACATATGAGAGCCCTGAGTATGGTTATTTATATATTAGTACTAAAATATTATAAAATATCAAATAATTCTTAAATGAAAAACACACTTATTATTGTTATCATTGAAATAAATAAAAGACTAAAATGGAGCTGCAATGAATATATTGTTAGCAGTGATAATTTATAATTGATATTAAATCTTAATATTAAAGTTCAATGGAGTAATAACTGCAGAAAAAAAGGTTTTTGGTTATGTGTAAGTGAAAATGTAATAAACACAGATTTATAAAGATAAGATTAAATATTTATTAATTAAAACAAATATACTAATATGTATTTACAATATATACAACTGCTATACATACCACTAATACATTTAGCTAAACATAGTTTCTAGTTGTATGCAACTATTACTGTAAAATATTTCAGATGTGATTGTAAGTTTATATATCACAGAGATATTCCTCACTAGTAAGTGTGGTATCATTTCTAGTTGTTTTTGGAAGCTTTTGCCTTATGTGATTTGTTTTATAGTATCATCCAGTTCTAATATGAGCTTGCTTCACTGCTTTAACTATATATCAGACCATGTGTGTATTGACATTCTGGTTTGACAATATATTGCCTTTGTCTCTCTTATGTCCAACTGGACTAACTATTTCCAGAAGAATAGCTTTATAATGAAAACAATTTGATTCACATCACATCTCCACTCTTTGACTTGAATATGATATTAGATGTGTGTTATCTATTCATAAGTCTATTGGTTTTTGTTAACAAATGCTTAGTCCAATCAGGCTAAAGTAAAGCTAATACAGGCATTGAAGGTTTACAATCTTTCTCTGGCTAAAATTAGCCCTGGATAATGTTGTCATTGAGATATATTTTTGGGATGATTTGTCATATTCTGTCATCATCAGTATATTTTTTGTATATGTGATGACTTTGAACATTGTACAACAATTATTGTTGAATTGTAACTCATGATTGCTTGATGTTGGCTTTTTACTAATATGATATGTCACTGTTTTCTGATAAATTTTCACTGTTGATTGGTGATGTATATTTCAACCTCAACTGTTTTCTGTGATATTACTGGATTTATCTTGCTTGTATAAGCAATGATTATAATATTTTATCACTACAGCTGGAACTCATTTAGTGATTCCCTTAAATATACATCAGTGCTTTTTTTCATGGATTGTCCAAGGTTCAAAAGCATTTTATTATCAGTTATATTTGGTTTGACCCTTTTTGATTGTATTTGTAATCTGGTTCATATATGTCACTATAAATTCCATGTAATTGCACCAATCATGAGCTAATAAATTGATGTTCAATAGCAGACAAAATAAAAAAAAAAACAAATAAATTGTTTAACTAAGCATATTAACTTTTCCATTTGTGACTCAGCAATGATATTTGTTTTTCCATTCAGTTATTATGTTTCTAATAGGATGCATGTGGTAATTATTTTTATTAAGTACAGCCCACATTTTCTTCACACAATGCACACCACAGACCTGGTGCTCATTTTTATTGTTATTCCTGTATCAATAATAATGCTTGTGAAATCTAAATTAATGAGCCTAATATCATTTATACAGAAATTAATAATTTTATTTTACATTCCTGTTCCAGCTGTTTGGAATGAAAGCTTTCATTCTTTTCTGAACTATGTATTTTTTTGAAAAACAAATAGCATTTTTGATATCTGCATGCTTGTGAAATTTACAGTCTATCCCTGAGTGGTGTGGACATTTGGTGTGTGAATGTTTTGATTTGTCATGTCTATAACAAATTATAATAATTTTATTATAAATATTGCATTCTATAAGATCATTCTTATGAAGGAAATATTTAAATGATCAGACTTTCTGATTTATAGCATTAATCCTGGAATGATTTCTATTAACTGTTGTTTCAGTTAGAGTCACATAAAAAGAGCTGAATCAAACATAATGCCACACTCTTTTAACAGCTTCACCCTAACTTTGTAGTATTTTATTACATAAAGAATAAATATTCCATGGCTTACTTTAGCAACTGTTTAAAGTTGCACTTCTAAGTTTGATTTTCTGAAATTAGCACCAAAATATCTGTTTCTCCTCTTCTCCTTGTGTACTGACATTGAAGTGATATCTCTGAATTAATGTTATGAATGTTGAGAAAAATATTCACAGTAAAATTATAATTTATCAAAATCAAGATCAGCTGGCATCATGGCTTCTGCAAGTATTTATAATCCTTCATATCTTTAGCCCACAGATTGATTCTAAGATTGGTAATTTTTATTTGGGCTTTTAAATTAGATTAGCTTGCATACAGAAAAGTAATTGGATTTATGTAAGATTAAATTTTTTAGGACAGATTGGATGAAACTCTTCTAATGAGCCAATTAAAGCCATTTTGATGTTTTTTCGTGCCTGAAGAGAAAAAAAGTATTTTTTTCAACTATTTAACTTTTTAATATTGTATTGGTGCCCTAATAATGTTAGCTATCAATTTTTAATAACACATATAAAAACAACTTTTGACAGGAAGGCTGATCTTTATACAAATCAAATTACAACATGCATATTGATTGATTATTTTTTATTGTTTGCTAATAATGTTAGCTGCAAATTTTAATACTAAATATGAAAGACATAAAAATAGCATGACTGCACTAAATCTGTTGTATTTATGCATGATTATAATAAACACAAACTTTCATAAACATGACTAAATATTTATTAATGAAAACCATATACTATTGATGAGGTATTGTGACTAGTTGTCACACAACTCTGTCTAATATTACTAACAACATCCACTTGTACCTTAACAGTTTGCCTCATGAGTAGAGATACTGACACTTTCATGGGTCTTGTGATTACATATCTCATAAGTCATTTTATTTTAGAAGCTTCCTGTTCTACTGTGATCTTGTATCACTGATTGAGCAATGTGGCTGGAAATGTGCAAACTGTGATTCAGACTCATAATAAATTGTTATCTCTTTACCTTCAACTAGTTTTGAATATACAAAGCCAAATCCCTTTCATAATGAGATCTACTATAATCATTGAATATCATCTTATTTGGTCTATTTTGGCAATGAATATAATTTATTTATAATTGACTATCTCAGGGTAATGACTTATTAATCCAGACAAGATAAGATGGAATCTGACTAGTCTATTAGTTGAAAATATGTTGAGATATGACAGTTGCACAAAAAATGAGACAATTTGACTTTTCATAGATGCTTTAGAACTGACATTGTAAGTTCCTACTGTCCATTTTATATGTGCTGGTCATTGCAGCAATAATTTTTCTATGAATGGAGCTAATTATATAGATGATCTGATCATCAAAATGCATTAACTAAACAGTGTAGAGAATTAATTGGCTCTTTAACATTGAGTTAAAGATAAAGATATATATCCTATTTCCTCTCAAATTTGATGAATGTTTTTACCTGAACTACATTATAATTAATAATTCTATAATTTATATGTTTATTTTGAAGATATTTACAAAGTTGCCAGCCAATGTCAGTCACTCTTATGAATTACAAGATTATCAACCAGGTTGACATTAGGTGACAATCGTTTATTTATATTATAACAACTACAGATCACTTTCAAATGACTAATTGGAAGACCATTGTCTTATATAAAATGGGGTATTGTTGGTCTTATAATTTTAGATAATATTGAGAACAGAATATTGATGTAAAAAGTGAGCAATTAATAAAATGGTTCATATATTCTAAACATGTGGAATAATTCTATTTCACATGCATTTAAAATAAAAAAACAATTTTCTGGAGAATGAATGTGTATATCAGCGTAAGTAATAAGATTATTTATTTAAGAAAAAAATATTAAATTAATGTAATTTAAGTTTATTAAACAACAAGTTCTCTATATGATGGAGTAGATGATTTTTATATGGAGATATGCCAATTTTTCAATCAAGCTAAAGAACATTTTAAAATTGTCATGGGAGACTATAATGCCAGAAATGGTAATGTATTGAATGATCAAAATAATGTCTGTAAATTTGATTATGGTGATATAAACATTTTGACCCATTGCAATTTTGGATATAACTTAATGTAAAGCCTATCTAATTGTTATCTTTCAAATTATATAATAATTTAGCAACAGAGATGAACACAAACTGATATTTTGTATTTGTTGCTACAAATATTTTTTTATCTTTTGTGCACCTCTTGAAACGTAAGGGACACTAGGCCATTTTTGTCAGCAGACTGAATATTGGTATGGTGCAAGATACTGTCATAAAAAAATTAGAGATTAGTGTATGGTTTGCATTGCAAAAGATATTTTTTAAATGTATGTGATGAACATATTTTCTTAGTTATGGCTTCTCTTATTCATAAAATATTTATCAGATTAGACTTCATAAATAAATACAATAAATCAACAAATTAAGTGTAAACTATTTTATTAATATTTAAATTAGTACTCAAGTATAAAAACACTGCATTCCCAATGGATTATCTCTACTAATACACCTAATATTTTTAAATGGATTTTCCACTGCAGATAAATTTCTATTGGCTGCACAATAATGTAATCCCCTATTATGTTATTACTTAGTTTCTGAAGCCTTTTCACTCATTTTCAAAACCTGCATGATGTAAGACATTTTCTCAAATGTATGCCTATTATCAGCAATTGGAGTTTGATTGTTGTTTTTGGGTGGGTTGTCTGATAATTTGTCTGAATTGGTGCTCAGACAGAGGGAACAAAGTGAGATTTAAAGTTCACAGATTGGTTTCTGAAAAATTGAATGCAACTTCTCTTAATGGATTTTATACATTTCTGAGTAACATGAGGCCTCATGTTAACCTGTCAGCTTCACTCCAGAAGCTGAATGTTATCAGATGCTTAATATCATAAAAAATAATGGAATGACTAATTGATTATTTGAAGATTTCCTAAAGAAATAATGATTACCATAACTTTACATCAATGTGTAATCTAAAACATCAGTATTAGTTTTCATTTAGTTTTTTTTTTTGTGTGTGTGTGTGTGTTTCTACCAAAATCAGTTCTAATTTAAATCTCTTTTGATTTTTAATTGACTGTTTTGTATTGAAAAATTTTATTTTGTCTTTTAAATTTTCTTCTTTCTTATTGGATTTTTATAAAATGAGGAGAGAGGAAGTTATGGGTTGAATTGTTTTGTATAATTTGGTACAGATACATTTAATAAAGATTCAATCAAATACACCAAATAAAATAAATAAGCTAGCTTTAAAACACGAAATTACTTTCCTCTTTCCCCTAAGAAATTTTAAATTAAAAACAATTCAATTACACTTTTTTAAAAATAACTAAAATATAATACACAAATTTTCAAATAAAAACATTTTAAATCAACACAAAGTTTACATTGAATTATTTTACATTTTGTAAATCAATGAGTCATATTTTTGTTTTGCCCATGGTCTTATTACAAATCCTCAACCCCTCTTGTAGCAAATAAAAAATTGAAGAGAGAAATATTTGCTAAAAAAACAAAAGGCCTGTCAATGAAAATTATTTTTTTAATTAGTGTTACATTAAATAGCAAATTTATAAGTTTGGTTACAGGTATGCCATTTTTGCAAACAAAATCTACAATTTCTTGATTAGTCAGTACAGCTTTTAAAGACTTATAAAAAAAAATGAAAACAAAGATAGCCAACAAGATTGGAACCATTTATAAAGAACTAGTTATTGCAAATTCTGAATAAAAAGAATCTTGAATTCATCAATTATTTAGGAGTTTTTTCACAGTGTGGATACAAAATTTTAAAGATTCAACTAATTATATAAACTCAAACACATCAGCAGTCATTTTTATTTGAAATAAAACATACATACCTCATGCTTTAATTATTTTTGATTATGTATTGTATTACATGACTCAAAATTAATTGGCTCTTGGATTTCTGTGCCCAAAATGAGAAAATATATAACAGCACCATTTTCTGTCATCAACTATATATATATAAGGCATATTTTACGGGTTCATCCATGTTAAAAATTTAAATATTGATATACCGACATTTCAACTTGATCACACAAGTCATCTACTGAGCAATAAGTGGTAAAAAGACGATTGTAGAGGCGCTACAATCGCTGATTTGAAGAAAACGTTATAGTCCCACCAATAGCAAAAATGTTAAATTAAAAATGCTTTTAAAAAAAAATTTCCAAATAGGAGGTCGTTTGCATGTATCATCTTGCTTATTGATACAATTTGACCTTTCAAGTTTCTCAATGGCTTCTTTAATTTTGCACTGGTAGAGATTATCACATCTGGATATGATCCAAGTACTAGAAATATCATTTTTATGACCTGAACCTATAGTATAGAGTGAGAATGCTGATGATAATGAGTGATGTTTAACTGCATTAGCATGCTCATCTCTCCAAACACTGATGCAATGATTACTCATACCTATGTTAGTAGCTTTACAGTTTTTTACAAGATTTGATAACACTATGAGATTCAAGAGGGATAGAATCCTTAGGCTTGGTAATGATATTGCTGATCTTTTGATGAGTAGAAAACACTGTATTTATATTCTAGCATTTTAATAGACATACAATACTGTCTGTCATTCTTTTTACATATAGAACACATATACTAATAGCTGATTTATCATCTTTTTGTTTCCTATTTTGTCCCATTTTGGGCTTGAAATAAGGCTTTTTTAATAAATTAATAATTATAACTATTTGCTAATAAAACATTAATATGATTTATTTCTTCTTTTCAATGTGACTTATCTGAATGGTTAATTGCTCTATTTAAAAGAGCTTTTTGCTATGGAAACTAACTGAGTTGGGTGATGATGAGAATGTCTATGTGTGTATCATTTCTGGAAATCGGAAAACATAAACTATTTGGTGTTCTGATGACTAGAACATCAAGAAATGGGGGTTTTCAATCAGACTCTCTCTCCATTGTAAATTTAATATTAGGAAATATATTATTTAAATGTAAAAAAAAATCATCTAATTTATTTTTTCCATATTGTCATATGTCAATAGTAAGCCAATATGATCTCCAACTCTTATTTTAGCTAGATATTTATCGGATTTCGTTAAATCTACAATCTCATCTAATAAATTATATATTAGAAATTCTTTTCATTTTATTTCTGTTTTAAAAATTTAAAGATTAATGCTAATGACATTCTGGTCAGTTTTGATGTTGTGTCTTTGTTTAAAAATATTCCAGTTGATGAAACTTTAAATGTACTTTCACAAAGTTGCAATTTACTAACCATATTAATGCTTTGATTAAACATTGTCTCTTGATCACATATTTTGTATAAAATGGAGAGCATTACAAACAAGTTTTTGGTACTCCTATGGGCTCACCTATCTCAGGAGTAATAGTTGATTTATTCATGAAAAATATAGAAACTCATGCTTTAGAATCATCATCTTTAAAACCTCTCATTTGGCTACATAGATGACACTTTTGTCATATGGCAACATGGAAAAAATAAATTATATGATTTTTTTACATCTAAATAATATGCATCCTCATATTAAATTTACAATGGAGACAGTTGTCTGATGGAAAACTCTGATTTTCTTTATGTCCTAGTGACTAGAACACCACATAGTTTGTTTTCTTTGATTTACAAAAAAGGATACACACATGGATAGATATTTACATTCTCGTCATCACACAACAGATATTTTCCATAGCCAAAACTTTTTTAAATAGAGCAATTAACTTTTCAGATAAGTCACTTCTGAAAGAAGAAATAAATAATATTAATAATATTTTATTATCAAATAGTTATAATTATAAATTTATTAAAAAACTCTTATTTCAAACCAAAAATGGACAAAATAGGAAACAAAAAAATGATAAATCAGCTATTTGGATATGTGTTCCATATGTAAAAAGAACTACAGACAGTATTGGATGTATATTAAAACTCTATAATGTAAATACAGTGTTTCCTACTCATGAAAAAATCAGCACTGTAATAACCAAGCCTGAGGATTTAATCCCTCTTGAATCTCATGTTGTTTTTCAAATATCATGTGAAAACTGTAGATCTCCTTGCATAGGTATGAGTAATCTTCCCATAAGTGTTAGGAGATATCAGCATGCTAATACAGTTAAACAATACTCATCATCATTAGCACTCTCACTCCATACTATAGATTCAGGTCATAAAATTGATTTTTCTAGTACTAGGATCATGTCCATATGTGATAATCACCACCACTGCAAAATTGAAGAAGCCATTGAGATACTTAAAAGGACAGATTGTATCAATAAGTGAGATGATACATCCAAACTTCCTACTATTTGGACAGATTTTTTTAAAAAGCATTCTTAATTTAACATTTTTGCTATTGGTGGAACTTCAACATTTTTTTTTTCAAATCAATGATTGTAGCATTTCTACAACCATCATTATATCTCTTATCACCCAGTATATGACTTCTGTGATGAAGTTGAAATGTCGGTATATTAATATTTAAATTATTTAACATGGATGAACCCGCAAAATGTCTTTTATATATGCAACCCGTGCAAATCTTCATAACAATATATATATATATATATATATAATAGTAAAAAATGTTTTGCATAGTTAGTTACTAAAACACCTATCTACAGGGAGAGGATGATCTACACTTTAGTTTTATTAAGTTGCAGATGTATCTTTCAAAATAATTTCATGCATACACACCTACTCCATGCATACTAAGAAGTCTGTTAAGTAATCCATTATACTATTAATTGCATACTGTGAGAAGCTAATTGATCTTACAATATACTGAACTTATTTATTATTAACAGTCTTTGAGTGTAAACAATAATTTTTAATCAAATGCTCTTATGCAGCCTTACAAACACACATAAATGTACATGCACTGATGAAATGTTGTGATAAAATCAGCTAACATAAAAATATGTCATAAAAGCAAAATCTTGCATACTATTGTTAAATCTTACAAGTTTATAATGACAAAATAATTTTCATACTTATAAGTATTGATTTAATTAAATATTAATTAATATAAATAAATTTTTAAATATGTATGTAATTTGATTAATGGTAAAATAGAGAAAAGTAAACATTTTTATTGTATTTTCACTAAGTTTCAATTTTGACTTTTTAAAAATAATAGAGGTAAATTAGTAATTTTAAAAACCGAAAAAAAGAAATAATTTTGTTTAAATTATTTTTATCTCTCCAAGACATAAGGCAATGTTTAAAAATCAGTGTAATTAAATGATTGTTTTTTTTTTGTATTTGGCATATGAAAAATATTTTATAAAAATAGACTCAATTGTTCATGCTTTAATGTTGGATGGCTCCATAGAAGGTTGAAAAATTATAGAATAGGGCATAATCAGTTTTGATTCAGCTGTTGAAGAATACCAATGTGCCACCTGACTACAAAATTAAAAATATGATTGATAAAAACAGTGATCAAAATTTTGTGAGGAATCTAAGCATCAAAACCTTCACAATGTCACCTGTTCATTAAAACAAATGGTGAATAGCCCTTAAGCAATGTAATTCTTTTTCACAGATCTAGAAAATTATTAGATTGCCAAAAATTGCTGAATTCATGTGTTAGATTCAGCCTGTGGAAAACAGGAAAATATTCTATGATAAAAGATGAACAAATTTATCTGTGTACCATACCCAAGAAAAGTATTAATGGAGTGGATTACAAAAAAATGAACATGGAAAAAAAACTGAAAGTTACAACTACCAATGAGGGATTGAATGTAGAAATTTATGGTAAAAGTAGTTATTGTATTTGCATATTTACATCTATATTTGTATAAAATTATTTTTTGTATAATTTTCTTTTTGTATAAGAAGAGTTTAAAATGATTTTGTTGGTTAGTAATAGGTAACAAGTTTATATTACTATAAACTTTATATTTTGATGAAAATGTATAATTTGTCTTTTTTTTAATTTTATGTAATTTTAATTTATTAATTTGTTAAAAAATGTTTTCATGTCTTTATTCATACAGATATCTGTTCTATGTATTAATATTATATGATTGAATTTCATTATAGCAGTATTTTATGGATTGATAAACTCTCCAAGTAAAATTATTCTAATTTAAATAAAGTTTGTATGTTTATGCTTTTTCTTGTTCAGTCACAGTTTATAGAGTATTAAGATCTAGAAAAATAATGACTAAATTATTTACATTACAATCAAAAAGTTCTCTGGAAGATGAAAACTTCAAGATCCCTCTAAAAATCCACTCACTGCACTTCAAAATAATACTTTGACATGTAAAGATGTGCAACCAGATGATTGTTATATTTTGTGGTTAAGTTTGTCAGTAGTCTACATAATTAGCCTTATAATTAAATATTTTATATCCATTACTCACAAATGATATCTTGTGTATATATGTAGAGCTAGATAATTTATAATTATACCATTATTGTGGCTTATAATTTTGGTAGTAATTGTAACTCTCATAATAGAAGTATTTAAATAGTGGTTTCTCATACTATTTTAATTTTTACTTAAACATTACTGATTTGGCATAATTGGGGATAGTATGTGATATTTGTCTTTTCTATTTACCTCCTAATATACTCTCATATTTTAAAACACCACTACTTATTATATATATATATGTCATATTATTATTACTATTTACAGGACACGGAATATCCCACAAATAGTAATAATAATATGACATCTTTTATCCGTGAAAACATTAGAATTAACAATATATATATATATATAGTGACAATGGGTTCGAACCGATCTCTTAACTAATATAATAGGTGACGATCATCACACATATATTTAGATGGTATATATTAATTATATTACATGGTGATTGCTACATACACAGAACGAAGGGGGAATATACTCTGTTATTTTGAAATATGTATGTGCATGTTACAAACATGTGTATAAAAGGGTTTGATGGTTGAAGAGATAGAAATGAGCTTTTATTTCACATTATAAAAGCCTAGAAATTTCCAGCAGAAAGGAAGTTTGCTTTCTATTGTTATTACAAGAAAAACAGAAGGTGATAAAAGCTTTCACATTTCAACTAAAATCTGGTTAGGTGACAATTGGAGAAATAGAAAGTGAGATCGAGCAAACTTTCTAGAATGAATGGAGGGACTATAATAGAAAGGGACCAAGAAGGCCCCTTGTCTTGTCCCTGCAGAGCTTGAATCATGAAGGTGGTGGAATCGTTAATTCAATTTTAAATTAAAAATCACAAATTTACCAAATGGCAGCTGAGAAAAATTTTGGGTAAAAGCCTAATGTATCAGACTCAAACCGCTAATTCCCACTAACTGCAGCTGCTTCATTCAACAATAACAAAATGCCTCTGGATTAAAACAACTAGCAATGTCAGAACCACAAAGCAGATCTTCATCAAACGAAAAATGTATAAAAAATCAGAGAATGGAAAACCTTGCGATGGATTCTATATTTAATTACCTGCGATGATTGGAACTATTAGAAGTAAAAAAAAAATTCTCCCACAAATATCCTGGGGGTATGCAGTTAGTAAAGAACTTTATTTATTGATTTTTACTAAGAAAGAAATTATTAACCGATTCTTTAGGTGTGCGTATGAGAATTCAACTAATAAAAATGTTTTGTTAAGTTTATACTTGCAGACAGTAATTATCTCAATTAGATATTGAGGTCACATGGAAAATCTCTTTCTGTCAATCTTCACTATCTAACTTATTTATAATAAATATTTGAAATGTTGCATGTGCACATGACAAAATCAAAATGGCAGAGTTCTAAATGTATTTATGTTAATGGTTTAAAAATCTATTTATTTTTATGTAATTAAAAAGAATAATTGTCATTTGGAAGTTTTAATAAATTTGATTTAATAGTGAAACTGCATGTAAAAATCTTGTTGTAATATTTTTATGTACATTTTATGTATTTTGAAACTTTTACTCTCATTCATGTCTACTCTTGGCCATGACGCCACCCCTGAGTCAGAGCTAGTCGATGGTCAAAACCTCTCTCACATTTCTTAAGACAGTGGCCATTAGTGGTACTATATTCACTTCACATAATTCTTATTTTGTTATAAGATTGGCACTTGGAATCCTATGGATGTCCATAAATATGTTTTAGGAATCTATTAGAGTTACTGAGAATGAATTTATAAGATGTTCTTTTCAATTAGTGATTAAGCCAAAAAAATAGTTTTGGTTAAATATAAATGTAAGCACGTATGTTTAAAGTTGAAGGTGTGTTACATGAAATAACTTATTATTAGAGTGAAGGGGGTTTTGTTACAATATATATATATATATATATATGATGTAACATGGTTATATATATATATATATATATATATATATATATATATATATATATATATATATAACCATTAAACATCTGTATTTTTAAATATAATAATAGCTCAAACAAATTTATTTAACACAGTATTCAAAATTAAATAATATATACTTTACTGGAATTACTTTTAACTGTTTTACTGACAGTCTTTATCAACCATTAATACAATTGAAAGTACTTCTTGTAAAGAATATATTGTTTAATTTTGAATATTGTGTTAAATAAATTTGTTTGAGTTTTTTATATATATATATATATATATATATATATATATATATATATATATATATATATATATATATATATATATATATATATATATATATATATATATATATATATGTGCCAGTCAAAACATGTTTATCCATCTAACATGAGCTGGAACTCACAAAATGTACTTCAAACTCAGTCAAGCCCAAGATTTAGGTCAGGGACCAACCTGCATTCGAACCCACTCTCTAAGACCCAGATCTAACACCTAATGAATAACATAATAGTGATGGCACAAGAGAATTAATTTTAAATCTGGCTGACAAGCAAAACAATGAGACATCTATTAACTATGACTAAACTAAAATATATATAAGCAGGCTTTACTTTTGGAAGTGGAGAAAAGAAGGAATTTGAACTACTCAAATAAGTTAGACAATAAAATATATTTTAATATACTGACAAATTATTATATATTTATAAATTAAGTACATTAGTATGTGCATGAATGAGCAAGCGGTAGATAATTACATGGTGTCATTCACACTATTATTTCTCATATGCTCCTTATTAGCTAAATAATATATTACAAATAAACACACATCTTAGATGGGTCCAATATTAAGATGCCAATCAAATATTAGAAAGTATTACACAATACTGCCATTAACGCTTTGATTTATGTTTCTGAAACATGGTGAATAACATTATTACTTCGGGGAGCATTCTGAAATTCATTACAGATATAATATAAATCATTTTTACGCCATTACGATCGTGAAAATAAATAAAATACATTTGAAAATATTTGATTATACTTGAATCTATGACAAAATATTTAACGAAAAATTATTTTAACAATAGTAAGACAAACACTTTATTTTTCCCAAGGCATATATATACTCTTAAATATAGAAATAAGTTACGATGGTGGAATTGTATGATAAGATTCAAATAACATTAGTAATTAATATAGCTATTAGTATTTGGCATTGATATATATTTTGAGCAGAGTGCATTTTTAATACTAGAGCATTTCATGAAGCAAAAGAAATAATAATACGAAGAAGTTTGCGGTGCTGAAATAATAGCCTAAAAATAACAGGAAAAGTCGTACTTCTGGACGAAAGATGAAGTGGATGGGCATGGTGTGTGCAAGACTTAGGGGATCACTGCCAGGGGCCTTTTTATATGAAGAAAGTGGATGGGCATAGCATGTGCCAAACTTAGGGATCACCGCCAGAGGCCTTTTTATACGAAGAAAGTAGATGTGCATAGCATGTGCCAAACTTACAGGATTACCACCAGAGGCATTTTAGAGAAATAAATCTATGGGTTTGTACTTGTCGCAATCCCCAGATTAAAAAGCACATATAAACATGAAGATAAGGCCAAATGTCAGCAACACCAGTAATAATAAATGTCACTAACAGCATGAAATTTAATTTACTGCTTTAAAATAGATGACCCTTATTTGAATGCTATAATTTATATAAATAATATCACTATGCAGTTATATATATATATATATATATATATATATGCATATATATATATATTCTCTCTCTCTCTATATATATATATATATATATATATATATAGAGAGAGAGAGAGAGAGAGAGAGAGAGAGAGACAGAGAGAGATTTAGATTAATAAAATATACATGGAAGATTTTATTTAGTAAAAAAAAAACATTAAGATTTACCCCCGTCTCTTTTCTGATATTTAAAATAATTCAATCCCACCTTCGTGATTTTTATAATAACTGGAATATTTAATTACTGTATTTGATATTTTAAGAGTATGGAAAATGAAGTAAAATTAGCAGTTATATAGAAAATAATTAATGGGTCACACTTTCAGAATTTAATAATAAAAAAATTTTAAAAGATTTCAAAGCGTTAATTAGCTTAAGTTCTGGATTTATGCCAGGTAGAAAATCCAGAGTTATACAAATATATTTTCATAATAAACCAACATAAAATGTTGGTTCATAAAAACAAACTGGCAAACATATTAATTTATAATGCATTATATATATATATATATATATATATATATTTAAAGGGGCCGTTAATGCATTATATATATATATATATATATATATATATTTAAAGGGGACGTTAATAAAAACTTAATAATGGAGATTTAATTGAAAGACAAAAAGGATTTTAGAAATTAAGTTTGCTAGGTTGCTGGGAATTGGCATAATAATAAGCAAGCAGATACATAAATCAAATAATAATTACATATAAATAAATGACCGCACCAAAGTTAAGGAAAGTTAAGAGCATATGAAAGAGAATTAAATTTATATAAATTATTTAAGAGCAAATTACATGTTATTTATATATAAAAAAACATATTAATTTAAAAGATAGAAAATTAAACAATACATTAGAATCTTGATAGAAGGATTTGAGATGAGTGAGGCTAGATTCATTTTCAAATAGTAGCATAAAAGTTACCTTGCAATTTTAAGAGTCCAGTTTAAAATATTGCACATGCACAACAATTAAAATGCAAGTTCTTTGGTGGCAGCAAGCGTCTATTAGCATGAAAGTTCTTAGATCAGGTTTTTACTTCTCTTGGGCAGCAGTATGGTATGGCCATGGAAGATGATGACCCATAGGGCCCAGAAGTGTGGTGTATTTATTACTACATCATTTTAAGTGTCAAGCAACATGTATTATGTTTACAATCAGTTCTCTCAATAGTAGCTAATCTCCCTGTCTGTGACTCAAAATTCAGTCATTTTATACCTTTTCTTTATCAGTTGTTTTTGAAGATGCAATAGTAAGATAATGTGCAAAAATAAATTCAAATCTATTTCCATTAGAAATAGATTTGGCAACATGTTTTTAACAAAAGTGTCTCTAATCTTAATCCCACTTTAAGTAAAACTTTAATTAAAAAATACCTATCCCAGATTAAAACAATAGTGCTTCCAACCCCTTTAATTATTTTTAGACAAGTACTGCAGCATCTTCCATATTGTATTTTACAATAGTTTAATAAAAAAAACAAGCAATTAAAAAAGAAAAAGCTAAAAATGACGCATGATAAAATATTTAAAAATCAATATTTTGTTAGTAAGTTTTGCTCATATATATATATATTTGAGTCACACCTCTGATATTTTAATAAAAAAGAACTAATAAGTCATAAAAAAGAATTAATAATAATTTTAAAACATGTTATTGAAACATTAAATTTTATAATTTAGGTGTTCATTCCAAATATATACGACAAAAGGAGCGGGATGGGATATAGGGGTTTCAATACGGGTTAGTAGGTGGAAACATGAAACTCAATCTTAAAGCTAAGATTGACTGCTTCAATATATATATATATATATATATATATATATATATATTAAGTTACATACGCTTCTTACATTCCAAAAACACTTGCACAACTTGTGGCATAATTCGAATCCAACATCCATGATATTAATGCTATTTATTAATCACTAGATTAGTAAAAGTTAAAGCACTATATTTGACAAACTATTAATTGCAACACATATTTAAACTCCAAATTAAGTATGCTATAAATACATATCTCAATTAATTTATAAGACACATACACGATAAGTAATCTTTAGTAATTATTATCTTGTTAAGTATGGTATAACTCCAACACACTATGCTTGTGAGTGGTAGATATGATGGGATGAAAGAAACGCAGTGAAGATATGAAAATTTATATTAAAGTAAAAAATTATCAATTAAAAATTTTAGTGTTTATTGACACATTACACATAAAAACATTCTTTAATCATGATGTCAACAGTGGATCTAAATAATAATCATGATTTTGCTTGCGGTTTTTCAACAAACGAGTTTCTCCAAAAAAGATAAGATTTTTCATCTGCTGAATAATCTATGAAAATTTAAGTAGAAAATTCAAATGTACAACTTTAATAGAAACACCAGCCAATTGAGTTGAAATATTAAAAAAACAATACCTCAATATCCAAGAAACAAGCATATAGAATTAAAGTGGGCCAATTGAGGTATTCAAAATTAAAATCTCTGAAATTAAATTTGGTCAAATTTCTAAAATGTCTATCGTTTTAAATGAAAATTGAAGCATCTGGATTTGAGAATATCTAATAATACAAGAACGATTCCTATTAATTCATTCAAAATAATTTAGTAAATAAATATTTAAATAACGATACAATAATGCATTGGTAATTGCAAAAGCCTCATCTTGGAAAGAAAGTAATCACTCATGGAGCTATACTCACAGAATTTAATAAATGGATTCAATAATTCTCTATTTCAAAGCAAAATTCCAAGAATACAAAGGATAAGTGACTTAATGAATATTCTAGAACTCTCACAATTTATCATCCATACCTGAAACGGATTAATGAGGATTACTAGAATGATTCACCAAGTCATTTTTTTTATGAGCTTCAAAATCAAATTTAGGTTAACATCATTAATTTTATTTATTTGTATATTTTATATAAATGTTTTTGTTCCTATCATTACTTTAATATTGGTATAAAAAGGGTAATGTAAGTGTTAGTAGGTAACATAATGGAGAAATGTTTCTTTTAGTGCAAATAAAATAAAATAGTTTATGAGTACTTGCTTGCATACAGAATCGCTCAACATCAAATGGAAAACGTTTCCTAATTTGTATTTAGTCCAAGCATTTGTAAAATTACACTATATTTTTCTTGTTTATACTAATCGTTGTCTTAAATGTTTTCAGTAGACCTGTCTATTTCTGATTTCAGTATATAATCAGAGCATCCCATATCACCACTATGACAGATAGAATTCAAATATATCAAGTTAATTAAAATAAAACAAATTACGATTTCCAAATAAAAATATAGCATGCAAAGATGATTGAGATAATCATAAACACACCTAAATTCCATATGTTAATTTAAATGGTTATCCTATCCTCTGCTATGAATTAAATTAAAATATATATGGTATATAGGTACAGAAATAAAAGATATACTCTCTTAATAACTGTGATGATCTATTTTCAACTGATGAAAGCCTGTTCCATATATATATATATATATATATATATATATATATGGATACAGGCTATATATATACATATATATATATATATATATATATATATATATGTGTGTGTGTGTGTGTGTGTGTGTGTGTAATTAGAAACCAAACAACACTTAATACAATCCCAATATAAACAACAATGAAGAATTTCAAACTGTTGTCAAGGCAACAACTTTTAGCAATTGAGATGGAATCCCACATCCATTAATGGTCCCATATACACCTGGGTCTCATTTTACGTGATATGGGTTCCTCAGAAAACACGCGCAAACATAGATGTAACTTACATTGAAAATAGGGGGGTGCGGTCTGTGATTTTTCAAAATTCGTGTAAAAGCAAAGCCCCAATGTAAAATTACTTTAAAATTCGTGCAAGAAAAAAATAAGAAAATAAAATATGACTAATAAAAAATTTCAAATTTGAAAAAAAATTGTTACAAGACAAACTTTTTTAACTATAATATTTAATTTTATTCAAAATAATATATTTTTATGCATAATTTACAGTACAGTAATTTACATTTTTATACACATTTTAATTATTATAGCTATTTGCCAAAAACACGTTCGTTTGCAAACAACTAGTGCCAACTTCACACTCATGTTGTGACAATGGTTTTCTGGAGACAACATAATTAGTAATTAATTTTTGAGACGATGATTTTATTAATTGTTTATGAAACTAACAACTAAAAATTAAATTATTATTTTTGTCTTTAATTTTCAATTCCATTTAAAAATCAAATTTCACATCACATTATTTCAAATCTCTGTAAGTAATTTTTAAATTGTTAATTACAAATAAAAATCAGATTTTAATTTTTAATTCTCAAATTTAATTGTGCCCACTGCTATTACTGACCTTTTAAAAATAAACTTGTGGACACTAAATGATTAATAATTGATTACGTTCTTTTTTAAAAAGCAAAAACAGAATATGATTTAAAATGCAAAATTAACACGCACCATGTTCAACAAATTTACATTATAATCTTGTAAAATTTAATGTGTTTATACATAAAATGTGGAAATCATGATTTTAATTCCATTATTGCATAAAATCTTACTATTATAAAGCACTGAAAATATTGAAATTACTAAGTTGAAAGTCGCATTCCAATAATGTGCAATTACTTTCAATATAACGTAAGTGCGCAAAATTTATTATTTAAAGCAATAGCGCAATATCGGAGTTCGACTTCTGGTGAAACACGAATCGTGTAACTTCAAAATCATGTTAAATAAGTCTGCATAAAGAGACCCAGATGTATTTGTAAAGACACTAAAAATTGCAACTTGTTTACAGAGATTGAAATTATTGATTGGAAGTTTAAATAAACCTCCTTAAACAGGTAAATATAACCCATGCTAAATGCAGACTAATAAATAGTCAATTATAACATTGAAAGAAACCATTAGAAATTAGTTAACACTTAGACAATCTCAATGTAGATAATCAAGAATTTCAAATTGTTGTCAAGGTAACCTCCTTTTAGCAATATATACTACTTATATATACTACCGATTTTAAATTAACTTTGCTTAGTTAGACTATATTATCAACTTTTTTACAAAGTATAAACTTGGTTGGCTCCTAGATGTTGTGGGTGAACCCACAACATATTCATGATGATTCTTCTTTGCAAATATTTTCTACTTTATACATTTTATTACATTTTCTTCTAAACTTTTGCCTATTATAACTATTAGATAATTTGTGATATATACTCAGCAAACACAGTAAAAATAATATAGAGATAACAAAAGTAATAAGTTAGAACTGTGTCTTTATTAGTACCCCCCTCACAAAACATTTATTTTTTACACCAACAATAAGTAAAAAAATAGTCATGTTTATATATATAATTTTCTTTTACACACAAACCCATAAATCATTAACAAACTATAATCATACAATCAATATTATATTTTCACCTCGAGTTTAAACTGACTTTACTTTTATAGTTCACAACAGGTGTTTTTTTTTATTCGATATACTTGTGGATTTCGATATATGGATATGGAAATACATAAACATGGAAATATATATATATTGTAACAGTCAGAATCGTCTATCTCGCTAACACACTGTAGAATTCAAACCCCAGACACGAAACTGAACATTCTAGGAGGGGTTGCCTTCTAGATATACTAAGTTCGAATCTAAAGTCCAAATTTCACAGTGCCATCTACATGATAACGCATCTGATGCCACTACTAGTATAACCTTTGACCGGTGCCTGGTGGTCAGGGAGAAAATAAAGACTATACTAAAAGAAGCTTGGGTGGCTAATTAACGTCTATGGATTTACAAAAGAAATGCAGAAAAAATATATATATAGACCGAGACAGTGATAGGAACCAAATAAAATAAGAGATCAAATTTAGTTTTAAATAATTTCACAAATTTTATTCATATAAATTATATATATAATGCCACTGTCTGCTTACATGAGACAGGGATGTGTATTAAATAATTGTTGGCATTATATTCCCACAACTGACAAAAAAACTTTAAAACAAAGTGATATATTTTATTCCTCAGGTTAATAGCATTACGATAATGTGCTTGATGAGATAGGAACATGTGCGAGGTGTTTTGAGTAATTATACAAGTTTAAGAAAATATTTGAAAATGAAGTGTTCTAAAATATTTATTGATTTCGAGAATAGCACGGACTAAAGCTTACTAAGCAACAAAGTGGGAATGTGATCAAAGCATTTATTTGAGTATAATAATAGAATTGCATTGGGTGGTCAGTATTGCTGATAATGAATTTATTAAAGTTGGAGGGTGTGACACGTTTAAGTCACGGATGCTTTGTAAAATAAATATAAAATAAAACAATATTGAAGATCTGGAATGATTACAGAGGACATTTTGCTGCTAACCCATAGGAAAGTATTGTTATGAACAGCCAAAACTTAGTGACTGTGTGACGATTGCGTTTAATTCCCAGGTGTGTCATTTGGGACACTCTGCTTGGAAACTGCAATAAGCGAAAATAATGGACTTTGCCATGTAAAGAATCCTTGGAAAAGTAAAACAAAGCGGTCTCAACAACCAATTCATTTACCAGCAATACAAGACTAGTGTATATAAAAACATATTGAATGGGTTTTACTTGGATTAAGAGAAATGCCCAATCAAATTCCCCGAAATTCATTTAAAAGAGTCTGCACATTCTCGACGTCAATGATTAACTTTGTAATTAAAGTAGAACACGGTAATTAAAATAGGAAAATGCATGCTTGCGGGTTTGAAAAGTAAGTATAGATTTATATATGCAATCATGCATTTGGGGACACATTTAATCATTGACCTCGCACATACTCTCATATTAGATTAAAATCAATAACATGTAGATTTTAAACTATGTGATTATATTATATATTAAAGAAAAGAATCACCCTCGAACGAATGATTTGCAAGATAATAAAAATTGGAAATTATTTAGAAATTTGAAATATGCCTTTATAGTGGCATCTTAGTTTCAACAAAAAGAATAATTCACTTGGTCAAAGATGATTCTGATACATTATCATAATAAAATAACAGAAAGCTTAATAAATAGAAAACACTAACCCAATGATAGAGAGCAAAATGTTGAGTATATTTAAACACGTTAAAGAAATACATAATGAAGTTATGTGAAATATCAGAAAACAATTTAAAATAGCTATAGCATGTTAGTTATCACAAGAGCTCTTGGGTTAATTTGGGGCTACCTCTGGAGAAGCATTTTCAGGTAGATGTTCGGCAGGTTTTATAATTCAGCAGCAAAATCTGGAAATGTTCATAATTTTGGCAGCAGCAGCAGTTCCAGGGTTCCTTGGGTGATAACTTACGATGGTCTATGGCAGCATATGACCATTTCAGAGAGAAATAGCCTTCTTGCACTCTACTCTGTCATGTCAAGATTTACACATTTACTACAATAAATTTGGTTAGAAACATTAGACCTCAGAATGATTTTTCTTAGAAGCATTAGAAGAAACTGGAGAACAAAAGAAAACCCTTCTTTTTTATAGTACACTTTAATGATAGAACTGCCCTGGAGCATTACAAAAATATATCAGACTTATCAGCTGTAATTAAATCATCCGAATGTCTAAAGGAATTCGAAATTAATTAATTACTTTTGTTAATTTCCCTGTCGACATTCGAATTACAAACTAGATTTAATTAAAAATTACTTTTATTAATTAAAGAAAACCTTAAGTGGACATTTACTGTTTTTAGATAAAACTTATATAATATTAACTAATTAAACTATTGTCCCTCATTTATTTTAAAGAAATATTTGGAATGACTTTTATTAAATTAAATGAAAATTATTTTACTTTTAACTTGCAATATTTGAATCTATTTACTAAATGAATTTTATTTTAAATCAAAATATATTAAGACGGTAATATATTTGTAAATAGATTCAAACAAAATAACTTTAACAATTTATAATTTTGTATGTTTTAAAATGCATATCATAGTATGTGCACAATTACGACTTATATAACCTACTTTTTAATAAATTAAAATTATGTGAACATATACATAATCTATAATCTTTTATTTATTTGGGAATGACTTATATATATAATATGAGCATTGTTCTTGTGGTTTAAAATTAGGCAGGATTTTCAGTATATAAGCATATTGCAGACACACTACGATAGATTGGGGTTCAAACTAAGGTATGGGGTAGGAAATAAGTGAGAAAAGGTGAAACGAAGATCTGCAAAGCAGACCTTACTGTTTCAATATATATATATATATATATAGTGCCTACCTTTCATAAATATCACATTAATTCCATGGTTACAATTATTTCTAATCTCTTTGAAAAATAATATTTGTTTCTTAATCTGGATTCCGTCAAAAGCACTAGACATAACATTACTGCTTTCACATGGGGCACATACTAGTTATATGTTTAGCATGAACAAATGTTGTCATCAAATCTCTTTGTGAAATGTAGGCTTACATATTAAATAGGAACAAGATGAAAGATAAACAAACTTTTGAATACGGGATAAATTATTTTAATAATATATATATAATGCAGGCCTTTACATGTATTAGACCATTAATCAAACATGCATAAAAAATAATTGTCTTCATTTTTTATAAAAAAAGTTTTAGCCTTTAATAAATAACATTGAAGGATTCAAACTGATGCACCATATATATATATATATATATATATATATATATATATATATATATATATATATATATATATTGTGCCATTACAATTTGGTCACTAGCCAAATTTATAGTAATGTGCATGTAAGAAAGTGTAAAACAAAAATCATCATCACATTTTTATATAACTATAAAAGAAGCTGTAGGGCATCCAAGTTCAAACCCTACCAGATCAAAATCTTAAACGCTTTAGACAGAAAGAGAGTGGGACAACAATTATATGCTTTACTTGTTTGTGGGTTGATAGAAAGGTAATACACACATTTAAGCTATTCAAATTTTAATTTTTCTTTAAAAAGCAAAATTATAATGCATACGTATAGGCAATGTATGTGTAAACTATTTAATTGTTTTATATTTCAAATATTCAACATTTTAACTTTCTTTAAAACTAATCTATGCTTGATCAATTCTAATATCTTATTCTATACTTCTATTTTCTTTTCTATAATTGTAATTTAAAAGTTACAGATTTAATTAAATAATAGGGTTATAATTACTAAGCTAGCGATTATATTATTTAATGTTAGTTTATGAATGATTTGAAATAATGAAGTATCTGTGTACATTACATACAGCAATTTACATTTATTAAATATTGAAAGAAAAGGAAGGGTTAAATCTGTCAAATTATTTTTTGTACAATTTTATGTTAAAAGAGGAAATCTGTTGAATCAGATATCTATCTTTGTAGCAATGTTTTTTTGTAAATGATTGATTTTCACTTTGGGAGCTTAATTTGGGTGGGAACTCTAATTTTGAAATTGTCTTATCTTAAGATCTAAAGAAGGAAGCTCAAAGTTTTGAAATGTTACCTAAATGTAAAAAAGAAAGGAAATAAGAATTAAGTCTATTTTTTTTTTAAACAAAAGTGTCTGGAAAAAGGATTAAACTTTTCAGTTGAAAAATAATTTAGTTGAAAATAAATTAGAGATCTAATTAAAACGAATTTGTCCAAAAATAGCAAGTGACGCTATCTCTGATTGGTTAAGTTAGCTAAAAATTGGATATAAAAAGCTGTCTGGAATAATTATGATTATTGTGATTATGATTCAGATTATTAGACTATTAAATTGAATATTGAAAACATAAGAAATGGCTGGCTAGAAAAATTATATGTATGTCCCATCTGGCAAAGCTGCACATCATATAGGAAAGAAAAGATGTTTGTCTAAAATAATATTCTACACCTTTCAACTGACCAAAGAAATAAGATGTTCTTAATAGAAGGAAGAAGGCATTCACCTGCATTTGATGAAAGATGAATTAATCTACCGATAAATATTAATCATCAAGTCCAATTAATTGTTCCAACTGATTTTAAACTCAAGAAAATTTATAAATGTGAAAACAACTGCTGTATTTCATCCACTAAAAGAATCATGCGTGACAGTAAGAGAAGAAAAATTAATATAATGATTTCCAAATTGTCCTCTAAAGCAAATAACCTCAATAGTCATCATCATCAAATAGTTATACACCTCAAGAGATTGTTCCCACGTAAAACAGAAATGGTAGCTGCAGAAATATAGACATTATACAAGACAAGTTTGAACCCTTGGAAATTTGCCACAAACAAAAGATCGGTAATATGACTTTTTATATCTATTTTCTTTATATCAGAGTCTTAATAAACATTTTAGCAATAAAGTGGTATATTTTATTTAAAGAACTTTTAAAGACTATTCAGATCGATTAAAAACAAGAATGTCTTACTAATAATAACTTTGAACTTCATAAATTATCTTGAATGTATCAAAATTATTTGTTTATTAATTTTCCAGTTATGAAATATTAATGTGTAAAACAATTTTTTTTATGGTATTATGATTTTAGTTTTAACTAATATATTATTATTATTTTGGTTTTAAATAATATTTTGTTATTAGGGGATAAAACAAGCACATACATAATAATATTTTTATATGTGTATAATTGCGAGTGAATGTGAAGTAACAAGTAGTATTAGAATATTAGATTATTTTGTTTCAAGTTAAGTATAGCATTTCAGAGGTAGAAGAGAGGGGGAGAAAATAATTTAAAACTTGTTTCTAAAACTTGCTCTTTCAATTCTATTAACATTTTTTTAACATTCTACTTACATGTTAGATTTATAAAGTATGTGTGCTAATGAGCAGATATTTTTTACTTGAAATACTTTTCTCATGGAATGAAAATCATGGTCAATGTGACATCCAACTTAATACAAAATACATTTGAAGAGAAAGGGGGAAGAACTTGAAATTAATCTGAGGATTGTCATATAATCAATTATTATTGTTGTTATTATTCATGTCAATTTTCATGTTTATCTAGAAATTTTTATGTATATGTTAGAAATGCAGTAATAAATATTAGTTTGTTTTATTAAACGAGGCGTATATATTTAATTAAGTGTAGTCTTTGTTAAGTGTGATTATTCATCATCAATGGTTGAATATTAGTTATTTAAGATATAAGTAAGTATGCTAAAATTAAGCAATAATTATGAATTTCTTTATAAAAATTAGTTTTATGTTTAGGCTTAGTCCTAGAGCTGTAGTTGAAACCCTTGTCATTATCGTTATTATTATCATCATCATCATCAACGTTTTAATTAATGAGCTGTTTAACTGTTTAAAGGCCATAAATAAATATTGATTTTATAATATTTAGTGATTTCTTAGTATTATTATAACCACATCCCATCATCTATTTCATGCAAGGATGAGTGAATTGCCATCCTAAATTAGTTATATATAATCTGAGCTAGTAAACTTATAAAAATATTGAAACACATTTGTTATGTTAAGATCTAAGAAATGATTTATGTCTAATATACTCCACTTTGGTTTAAAGATGTTTTACTTTTACCTAAATATTAGTGCGTATAGTGATATGGCTCAAAAAGCAAAATCTCCCATTTTATTAGAAATAAAGTACCAAGAAGGGATTCAAACCTGGTACATGTGAAAAGGTTATTAGATATAACTGTGTCTAGATTCAAATAATCTAGTGGCACCCTGCTAGACCATATTCACTTAGTATTTGTTTAAACATGCACTTAACATCAAACCAAGAAATGAAAGTGGACAAGATCTACTGTCTGTATACCTGAGTTATATTTTATTGAATTACTAGTGTACTCACCTCACGTGATTTTATATACCTGAGTTATAATACTTGTTATTAATAATTTGCTTATAATTATTGATAGTGGGATATCTTGAGAAATCTAATGATAGAAATATATTTCATTTAGTCCAATGACCCTTAATATGATTGATAACTCAATCTGATCTTTGGTTTAATAGCCACTACTCATGTTAAATAATTCTTCTCTTTTGATATAAAAATCTACAATGCATTTTTCGTTTATTAAGCTAAATATTTATATTGGAAGCTTTTTGAAATAAAATAAATATGTATATTTGAATCATTTCTTGATTAAATAATATACTTGATCCAATTGATCCTCTTCATTAAATTAAGCTGAATATAATAGTATACTGAATACTTTGGATTCATAATTTTTTAACAATATTTTTGAATTTATGATTATTTAATATATATTACGGACAACTCGGGTATGGTAATATCTTTTGAATGACCTTTAATTTTGTTACAATATATATATAATTTATTTTGGAAGTTTAAATCCATAATTTTTTCAAACATGTGGTCAAAGACATGTGAATGAAAAATATACATGACCCCTTCCCCCACGATGGGAATCAGTTAATCAATCACTTATGTTCACCCTTATTTATACTTTATTACACAAGTTACATTTTTTTTACACTCCCAAACTTTGGACCACTTAATAACAATATATGTAATCACTCCTTCAATTGGTGATTATCATTTATTCATATATATATATAGTAAATAATGAAATAGTCACTATAAAAAACTTCCATATCCATTTCTTTAAAAAGACTTCTTTATTAAAGATGCAAAATACAAAGAAATTAAAAAAAAAATAAAAATGTTTATTTACAATAATTAATTTTTCTTCTAAGATGAATTTATGTTTATTTGGTTAGTAATCCAGTCAATGTACGCAGACACCTGTGCGAATATTGAAAGAGATAATGAGACACCACATGCGTTCCCTGATGATGATACAATGCCTATTTGAGTCCAACGTTCATTAATATTTATGACCAAAGGACTTCCAGAATCACCCTATATTTGAAATATAAACAAATTTATTTATAAAACACTATGAAATATAAATACACTTTCCCCCCAGAAAACTTATATTAAACAACATACCATCAAACTTCAGCACACTAACCATATGTATAACAAAAGAATGGTCCATCAGCCTTGAAAAAATATATATATATCCATTTCTTTCATAAAATAGGTTATTTTTCATTTGTTTTTTTGTTTAAAAAACAATATTGATGACTATATATATATATATATAAATTAAATCACCCCACATGGTTAAGAAATCCAGTACTGCCCTCAACCATGCGGGGTGATGTAATTGCTTAATATTTGCTGCTTGCTTTTAATTAAGTCATGTTTATATTTATATATTAGCATAGCTTCCTTTATTTTTCTTTTATTGTTATTTTTTTCAATTTGCAATATTTTTACAGTGTTAAAATTGAAGTCAAAACCATAAATGCATGATTTATTATGGTAGTAAAAAACATATGCTGAAATATTATTATCTACTATGCAATTTGGTTTCGATTTTCTGAACATGTTTTAATAATAGCAAGTGTTCTTTAGTTCTTTTTTCAAATGTACATTTTGATTCAGCTATATATCCCCAGCCACACCTACATATCCATTTATAAATGACACAATTTTTATTTATAAATGAGGTTTACACCTCCTACATTAAACAAATCTCTAGAGCTTCTTTTAGCAAACTCTGGTCATATTGTTCAATTTTTGCTAGAATATTTGTTTTATGAAAATTGATCTCATGATTAGTTAATTTTATGTGAGAATAAATAGCTGATGAATTGTTTTTTTCTCTGACTGCCAAAATGTGTTATTCCTTTCTAATATTTATTCTATGAGTAGTCTGTCCAATATATGTATGTGAACTGATCCTACATGGAATTTCATACACACCATGACACTCCAAAGAAATTTTGTCTTTAGGAAGTGGAAATATTTCATTTTTTTAAAAGTAGTGTAAATTGTGTGAATATTATTATTCTTTAAAATGTTACCAATTTTATCACTTACTCCTTTTATATATGGCAAAATTACTTTAATTTCTGATGTATCAAAATTTCTTTTTCTTTTTATATGTATAAGCACTATTAATAATGCTGTATCAATAAGCATTTTTAGTAGCAGAATTATCTTTGAGAAAATGGCTATCATCAGAAAGTCTCTTAGTTCTATTCAACAATCTTTGTCACTGAAAATAGTTGAGCAGGATGGTGATGAGATGAAAAATGTAGATATCTCCTAGGGTGTGTTGGATTTTCATATACCATGAGATATAGAACCATCTTTCAATTGAAACATCTAAAAATGATAATTGGTTATTATTTTTTATTTCCATAGTAAATCTGATATTGTTGTGTAAAGAATTTAAAAAATTGAAAAAGTCTTTAATATCATGCTTACCATGATGCCAAACAACAAAGTTATCATCAACATACCTCAACCATATAAATGGTTTTTTAACTGCTTAAGTCAAAATTTTATTTTCCAAATCCTCCTTAAAAATAAAAGCTAGTGCTGGAGAAATTGGTGAACCCATAGCTAAACCTGATGTTTATACATTTGCCCATCAAAAACAAAAAAAGGCATTCAATACGCAGTGTTCAATCAAAAACACAGCAAAATTGGCTAATTGAATATTTTTTTAAAACTTGAGTAGCTTCATTTACAGGTACACTAATAAAAAGTGAAACAATATCAAAACTATATCATTCTTAGTCAGTTTAATATCCTGGATAAGTTCAAAAAAATGATTGGCATCTAACATATGATATTTCTGTTAAATGTGGCTGTAAAAAGAATCCCAAAACGAGCTAATGTCTGTGTGGGTGAACCATTGGTCTCAATGGAATATCTGGTTAATGTATTTTTGGTAAACAATAAAATTTTGGATAAAAAGATTTTTGCTTGGGAATAAGCTCGATTTTTGTTTCTAAATCTAGAACAGTAGACCCAATTAATGCCTTCATTTTCTTTTCAAGATAAGTCAAAGGATCTCTATAAATTTTCTTATAAATATTATCATTTATGTATTTTCTTACAATAATCATCCCTATTTAAAATTACTGTAGTTTTACCATTATCTGCTGGAAAGATAGTAATAGATTTGTCATTATTTGAATGCAAACAAAGCTTTTCTTTCATTAATTGATAAATTAGTTTATGTGGTTTTGCTTTATTTAAAACATTTTATTTTTCCCTCACTATATGTGCTTCACAACAAGGTATTTTTGTTAAACTACATTTCACTCTGCAAATAATAACCTCATGAGGTAAAACAATATCGAAAACGTCTACATAAACCTCACAAAACAATGACCAAATTGAAATCTAATCACATATAAACCAACTGTGGAAACGAAATTTAAAATGTTAACAAATTATTGTTTTAATCCCTACTATATATATTATGTCAGCTCAACAATGAAAAATGACATGATTCATATATTAAAAAAATACTCCCTATCTAAAACTAGTATTAATTGTTATATTGTGTTCTGCTTTCTAAGATAATGCATTTGTAAAACAAAAGCTAATTTTCTTCTTCATAAAAAAAGATGGACATTCGTATTTGAATTTAAATTGCTTTAAAATAATATTCAGAATTATCAGAAACCAAACTTTTAAAGTAAACAAATCAATTGGAAAAATAATTTAAAAGAAAAGATTTTATTATTTGGTGATTAAAAAGTTTAGTTGGATTCATATAATAGAAGGAAGATAAAATAAATAACTTATATAAAATATTGCCACTAAATAATCTTCAACCATTATCAATCCACTGCAGGATTAAGGTTCCTCCAAGTTTAATCCATCTTCTCCAATCTTTAGCTTCTCTTCTCCACGACACCCCTACACACTTTCTTATTTCGTCCATCCATCTGACATGCGGCCATTTTCTGGGTCTTTTACAATCTCTTGCAATCCAGTTTAAAATTTCAATAATATCTCCCATTTTGCTTGAACGTGCCGGTTCATTCACGTAACATTTATAAGATTATAAAAGTATTATGGAGTTTGAAACCAGCCTAACATACATACATGTAAGTATACTTCATTCGGCGGAAGCATCGGGTACAACACACACACATAATATATATATATTCAAAACAATACAATAATTAATACAGTAAAAAAATTTAAAAAACCAATATATACCACCATTTAATAGAAGTTCTTTCAACTATCTATGACAGAGATAGATGAAAGTACTTCTATTAAATTGTGGTACTTTCAACTATCTATGTCATAGATAGTTTAAATAACTTCTATTAAATTGTGGTATGTGTTTGTTTTTTAAAATATTTTTACTGTATTAATTATTGTATTGTTTTGAATAATTATATATATTTTATTATAATTGGAATACAGACATTGATTAATATATCATCATCAATAGTAATCTGTCCAATAGACAGGTCCAAAGAGTAGTCACTACATCAGTTCATCCATTCTTCCATTCCATTCTTTTCCTTGCCCACTTCCTCAATTCCACATAACCCCTTCCATCTCGTATAATGTCAATCTCTTCCGTCCTTTCTTTTTATTTCCACTCACCATTCCTTCCAAAACATCTTTCATTAAACTATAATCTTTTCTTAGTATATGTCCAATCCAGTTTCTCTTTCTCTCTTTGATACTTTCAATCAATCTTCTTTCCTCATTAACTCTTTTCAAAACTTCTTCATTTGTTATTTTATTCACCCAACTGATTTTTTCCATTTTTCTCCATGTCCACATCTCAAAAGCTTCCAGTCGTTTCTTAATTCTATTACTCAATGCCGATGTCTCACAACCATACATTAATACATTCCACACATAACATTTAATTAATCTTTTCCTTAATTCTCTTTCCATAGGTCCACAGAATATCTTCTTTCTTTTTACAAATGTCACCTTTGCCAATGCTATTCTTCTTTTAACTTCATCTTCACTTCTTCCATCCTCACTCAATCAACAACCCAAATATTTAAATCCCTTCACCTGCTGCACCATATCATCATGGATTCCAATTTGCAGTCTTTTTGCATCTCTCCCTATCCATAAACACTTAGTCTTTTCAATATTAATCTTCATTCCATATGTCATACATCCTTCTTCCAATTTATTCAACATATTCTGAAGATCCTTTTCTTCCTCAGCAATAAGAGCCATATCATCTGCAAATCTTATACACTTTATTACTCTCCCTCCAACATTTGCTCATCCACAGTCCAAATAATTATTTATCATTTCTTTTAAATAAATATTAAACAAAACAAGTGACATACTATACATCCTTGCCTAACTCCACTTTCTATATTCACTTCATCCGTCTCATTACATCCAAATCTAACTCTTATTCTTTGCCCATTATACATATTCCATATCAATCGTCTTTCTTTACAGAATACTTCTTTATCTCTTAAGATAGACATCAGTTTATTCCAGCTTACTCTATCAAATGCCTTTTCTAAATCTACAAAACATATACCAATTCCTTTATCTCTTTCAATATATCTTTCTGCAATTGTCCCAACAATACCAATAGCATCTCTTGTGCTTTTCCCTTTCCGAAAACCAAACTGTTCTTCAGCAATATAATAGTCAACCTTCCCATAAATCCTTTGAGTTAAAATCCTCAATAACACCTTAGAAACATGAGACAATACACTTATTGTCCTATACTCTTCACATTTAACAGCTTTCTTCTTTTTAGCAATTGGAATCACTATAGGTCTTAAAAAATCTTCAGGCCAAACTCCACTATTATATATCAAATTGCAAAGTCCAACTATTTCCTTCATAGTAAATTCTCCCATTTCTCTCAAAAATTCTATAGGTACTGCATCAAATCCAATAGCCTTATCATTCTTCGTTTGTGTGATTGCCTTTCTTACTTCATCTGGAAGTATGTCCATACCTCTATCATCCATTGCAACATCTTCATTTTCAAGTTCATAACTAATTAAATTATTTCCTCTACTAAACAGATATCGAATATATTCTTCCCATCTTTTTAATATATCATTACTATCGGTTAACCTTCTTCCATTCTTATCTGCAATCTCACTTCCTACCCATGTGTTTTTCTCCCAAGAAATACTTTGTATTCTATCAAATGCTAGATCATATCTTTTCATTTGTTGAAACCTTTCTATCTCTTTACATTCTTGCTCCAACCACTTTTCTTTTGCTAAATCTGTTTCTCTTCTTAATTCATTATTAAATTTCCTATATTCCTTTTGCCCTTCCTCAGTATTTACATTCTTCCACCATCTCTGCACTTCCATCTTTTCCAACATACCTTCAGTCATCCAAGGTCTTTTAGCTTTTCTCACCCGAATAATACCTATTTCATTTTTTGCTATTTTCAAGAATCCCTCTTTAATTCTATTCCAACACTCATCAGAGCTATTAATATAGTTCCCATCCTGAACAATTCTTTTAAATTCATTTTCACATATTAAACCAAATTTTCCTTTTTCCATTTGTCTCAATTTATCCATTTATTAATATATATATAATTCAATTTATATTAAGATAACAAATCTTTAACTTTAATCGATAAGCTTCAATCTTTTCCATATTCAACCATACTTATAACAAAGTCTGATGATGGAATGCTCAAAGCTCTTGATGTGAATATTATCATACACATATGGACTAATTCGTGCTAACTTTTTACATATATGATGTTAATATGTCCATTTAAATAAATACATTGAGAGAAATTGGAAGAATACAGTTTGAATATGTAATATTTAAATACAAAAATATTGTCCACAATGAACCCAGTGCAATTAGAAAAGATTTGACCTCAGACATTCAAAATCTGAGATCCAATCTTTAGTAATTGTATTGAGTTTAGTGGGCAATATACTTGTATTTAAATATTATGTTAAAAGTTGGTTGTGTAATATTTTTAACCAATTACTGATATAGTTAGAAAAAGAAAACCCAAGAAAAAAATTTATATTATGAGAATCATTACACGTGGTGTGTACTTACTGGACAGCTACTTTTCCCATATTGACCAAGGAATCCGGCACAGAATCGTTCTCCAATTTCAATATTTGTAAATTTTCCCACCAAATTGCAAATGTACTGTGGAATAAGTGGTAATTTATGACCATAAAGATAATTACTGGCAGGTCCACCTAAATTATGAAATACATCAAAACATATCCTTCATTGTTAAATGATTATACATTAACACTTTCATTCATCTTTAAAAATAATAATGAATATAATATATTTATAAATACTATAACAATAACGTATTTAGAAATATAATAATCGGATATATTCATTTATATTTTATATGGTATATTCATTTTTATTTTATCCAAGTGGAAATCATATTAACAAGATTGTCCAGTGATAAGATTTTCAAAAACTTGTGCAAATTTCGATCTGTTGTACCCTATTACTAAAAAAATTGACAAAGTTATAGCAATTTAAGTGTTGTCACAATGGTTCTCAGATTTCTCAGAAATTTGTTGAAATCTTTTATAATGAAATAATTACAGCCTTTTTGATTCTGACAGGTTTCTTACTATTAAGCAATTTAAATTACATTCTAATATATGCTTATTTTTTTAAGAAAGGTGTCTATAAGCTTATTTCACTTTGATACACTTACCTAAATACTCTTAAAATGCTCACAAAACATGTGCTAACTATTTTCATCAGATTTCCAGCTTTTCAGATAGGATTTTCTTAAAACAGAATGTCTGGTGTTAAGTTTAACTACATTTTCACAATATAGTTTGTTTCAAAAGTGTTTGATAAGACAAACTTTTTATATAAAGTGAAAAATTGATTGAATAAAATAACTATGTTAAATTCTTACTTACATTATGGGGATGCTTTCAATCTCAGCATATCTGTACTTATTAATGTCTTATTTTAAATAAATATAATTTCTTGAGATTGTATGAAAATTATTAATTTGTATATAAATACACCTAATATATGTAAATATTAATAAGTTATTTCATATTGTGTTTTTTACTGCTAATGTATGTGTATATGTTAATTCACTGCGCAATCTATAATTCGATTTCAACAAAGAATTATTATTATTATAACAACAACACTGCATGACAACACCAACATGGAACTAACAATCGAACATGCCAACACAACAAGAAAAACAAAGGAAATAACAACGACAATAATAATAATAATAATAATAATAATAATAATAATAATAATAATAATAATAATAATAATAATAATAATAATAATAATAATAATAATAATAATAATTATTATTATTATTATTTTATTAATCAAATATTATTAATCAAACATTACATATAAAAAAGGGAAATACTCCAAACAAGATAAACTTGTGCTAGGATTCTTTCTTAAATTATAGTAGTAGCAGTAGTAATAAAAATAGTAGTAGTAATAGTAGTAACGTTTTCAATCCACTATTTTAGCACTCATAATTATAAATGAAAACCGGCAAAATATTATAACTGGAGTGCTAAAAAAATACCTATCTAAAATACAACTTACAGGAATTTCAAAAAATGATGAACCCGTTTGGAAAAGTTATTGCTCTACAGCCTATATATTTAAAAGACACATTAATACCTATATGCAGTAATCGTTTTGAATTTCAAATAAAACTTCATAAATACATATATGCATCCACAATGCAAACACAAATTACCGATCAAGTAGCAACACTGTCTCTACACATAAAGAGGTTTTAAGCCACAGTGTTTAGGCTGTGACAGCGAGGTCATCACCTAGCAACTCAGGGTGATAACACAAAAGTCAATCACTGTGAAAAGTCAAACTCCTCTCCCCAGAACAATCCACTGACGATGTAAATAAAATTTCTAATAAACTACATCCATTGGCAACACAATAATAGAAACCGGAAAAATAGATTCAAACAAAAATGATAGCCGAACAGAATTGCCTATCTGAAAGATCAACCAAAAGAACTAACATAGACACCCTACATTCAAACGAAAATAACTATACGGAAACCACAACACAAAACACAGAAATTGCATCACAGGATCGGCATCTCACTAAAACAAAAGTTGTACCAATTAAAATTCAACAAAAAAAATACACACACACAGCTATATAATGAAAATACAAATCTAGATAATGTAAGGATGCCAATATTAAAACAAACTGCAATAATAAACAAAACTGCATCAAATATAATGGATGTAATAGAACCCCTTACACCAGACGGAAAAAGAAAGCTAGGTAGACGACAACCACAAATCCCAAAAAGCAAAAAAAAAAAAAAAAAAAGACCAAAAGCACAACTCATCAGACATATATAACCTAGAAAATGATGAAATAGAAATGGATTTAAGCCAATACCAAACGTCCAGTGTCAACTCAAATCGCCTATATAGAGTCTGAACCAATATTAAATGAAAGAAAAACTGATAAATCCTACAAAATCTTAAATATGCATCAGCATTCATCTACTGCAATTTAATCAAAAATCTTTAGAATTCAAAAATAAATAAACATCAACACCCTGTATAAACATGAAGATAAAAATTGGATCTCTCAACATTAGAGGTTTAAATGCAACCAAAAAACTTTTTCAACTCAAAAAATGGTTCCATACAATACAAACACACATACTGGATCTATTGAAAACAAAAATATACAGCAGCTCTCAAATTGATCCATCAAAATATTTAGTCAGCCAAGTGCATGCTTAAGAGAATCATCATCACTATCAGGTGGCACAGGTATAATTGTATCCCCGAATTGCCCTTTCAATAAAGTTATATATATATATATATATATATATATATATATATATATATATATATATATATATATATATATATATATATATATATATATATATATATATATATATATTGACTAATTATATTCTAGTGGAAATATGAGATATGATGGGAGTTGAGATGAAGAGAGGCGCTGGTAATAATTTAAAATTGAAAACAAATATATTTATTGCAAAATTTCTTCTGGGCAGGCGCTTAGTTATAAAAACAATGTATCGATATTTCTTAATCTTATAACAATAACACTCCATCATAAAAATATCACACTTTACCTAGTATTTGTCTATATACCACCAGGTCCTGTCATCATCTCCAGAATAATAACAATAAATTTGATGCTTATAGCAACACCAAATCCTATAATACTCCTGGGAGATTTCAACATCACCTATCAAACTTTTGTCAATAAATGGATTCATCAAATAACAATTTCCACTTATGAGGGCGGATGGTTTTCTCCCATCAAACTCAATATCATTTAATAACAATAAATATAAGTCATTTATAGATTTGACACCAATGTTACATCATTATTTTAACCTTGAACTCTGCGCATCTATAATCTCACATCATGCAGGCCAGTTTATCTCTCTCAACCTAAAAAAATACAGCATACAGCAATAGCCCTTGTAAAGAATATGTAAATACTTCTACCAGCACAAACAACTGAAATACTATATTCAGAAACATATATAATGCTCCAAAAACTTCAAAACATGTCACTCAATCCAGTACAAAGTATATAACATTAACCAATATACTTTCTTTCAACATCAATCATATTACTTGCAATTCAACACCCCCACCAGATTATTAGCTTTTTCAGATGAACTACATAAAAGAATAACCATTTTCAGACCAACTACAGATAATCAAACACAAATTACAAAACTTACAGAAATGTTCAACAGTACATGCAACACACTAAAGCAATATGTAGCAAGAAAAAAGAAAAAAAAATATGTTACACAACAACAGCCCTGGACCAGGACATACATATGGTGGGCATTGGGATCCACAGTCGTGAGTGCCTATGGCACTTGAAATAGAGGGCACTATAACAGCTGGACATAACATGATAAAACAAATTTATCAACATTTAAAAAAAATCAACTTACATACCAAATGAAGACATATTTGGTGATCCTGAAACAGACACACCAATAACAACAAGTGACATTGTATTTCAACTTGCAACAATAACAAACACAGGTCACCAAAGATCACAAGAAATTCCCAAATTTGTGTTCAAACATCTCAGCCACTTCACAACCAAATACCTATGTAATCTTGCCAATAACATATCCCAAAGAAATTACAACATACAAAGTCTATATCCAATTGTAATGGTTTCATTTAACAAAAAACAACAGCAATATCATTTTTATCTAATCTATAACCAATTTCAATGGGACCTTTAGGAATAAAAATTCTTGAAAGCATAATAATGGAGAAAATAGAACAGCACATACTCCCTATGTTATCAGAAAAATATGCCAAAAAAGGATCATCCATTGGTTAGAGTGTCCTAATGTACAAGACACTTCTCATAGCAGTAAAAAAAAAGAAAAGAAATACGCACCAATTATAGTTCAGCTAGACATTGAGGCAGCTTTTGACTCTGACTATTGCTAAATTATTACATATGCTGAAAAAAAAACATTTCCATCCCTACTGAATATAATAGCCAATCTACTACTCAGCCATGAAATTCACATCACCCTGAATGGGAAAAAAATACTAGCTTTAAGACTGAAACAATCCATCCCACAAGGATCACCCCTCAGTGCTTTGCTCTTCACAGTATATATAAATCCTTTATTAATAGAGATACAAAAACAAATAAAAGACATTCAAATCCCAAACACTGCTTTAAATATATCATTCATAGCCTATTTGGAAGATATAACCAGTTTCCTCCCCTCTAAAAATAATCTCGCCATACTACAAGACAAGAATTAGTACCTCAAATTTTAATTTAAAAATTAACACAAAATAAAACTGTTATGTAATCAATATACACAGGCAAGCACTGTACAGAGATATTTAATTGTAAACTGTCTGGTTTCCTTGGTTTTCCATTCTATCTTGGCACCAATGAAATGAGGCAAAATATTCAAAATAATTTTAAGAAGTATGCTGAAAATATATCACAGCCTCACTTGAATAGTCATACCTGTCAATATACACGAATGTAGCAATATATAGTCAACTTATTATTATAAAAATTACATACTACACACCTAAAATCAAATTTGCAAAAACATTCATACCTAAAATCTCATCAATCTGTAACAAACTAATATGGAAGAGAAAAAGTAGTGATCTCTTTAAAAAATCTGAGCAGACTGCCACACAACAATGGACTCAGACTCCATAAATCAATGTATTTTACACACAGAAATCAGTATATATATATTAACAGCCACCATAAATCAATGTATTTTACACACAGAAATCAGTATATATATATTAACAGCCACCATAAAAAGATTTCCAGACCTGGATTGTGTGATCAATATAATACCCATAGACAGACCACCCCTTTCATATGGGTATATTTCCACACTAATTGAAGAACTCAAGCCAATATCCAAAAAAATATCACTCAATAATGACAACAAGTATATATAGTGGAACATTTATAATATATTATACACAAACCAGAGAGCTAATCTATATCCACCACCTCTTGGAATAGAAAACAGGAAACTACTGCAACAATTCAGAAAGTGGTCACTAGAACCAAAATTATTTGATTTTCTACTTAAATTTAACATTAATGCTCTACTCACAACACATCTCAGGATTTTGTAGATTCTATACAAATATAAAGTGCCTCTGTGGTCTATGTCATAGAGAAGAAGAGACACAAGATTATTTCCTTCATTCCTGCACTGCACTAGAAACAATACATCACACAATGTTTACCACATACAGAAAGGCTAACACTTCATTTGATGAAATAATAAATACATTTAAAAAAGGCAACATCCCTGCTATTCATGCAGCAGCATACAACCTTTATTCCTACTGGTGTACCAGATGCACTTTTGCTCTTGCTTATGCTTGATGCCAACCAGTTATCATACTCAATAAAACTTGAACTGTTAAGAAAAAAAGACAGCATCATATCTCAACCAGATTTGTTTGCAGCCACATTGTCACACATGAAATGAAGATCCAGACTATGAAATATTGTCCAATGTGATAGATGGTGACATTTTCAACATCAGCAACCTTCAACTTTAAAGAGATGCAAGCATAAACTGAACTAAATAAAATACCAAATTTAAAAACAAGTAAAAAGTATGCAGAAATGAAAAAGTCTTATGTGCTGAAAAAATGTCTTAATTGATCTCCATGCATAGTTGTAATTTGTTTTGCATTTGTAACAAATCAATATATTACTAGATGTGACTGTAACATTTTAGACTCAATAAAATTTTGCTTTGAAACATAATAGTAGTAGAAGTAATAATAGTAGTAGAAGTAATAATAGTAGTAGTAGTAGAAGTAATAATAATAGTAGTAGTAGTAGTAATCATAATAGTAGTAATAATAATAGTAGTAGTAGTAATAGTAGTAGTCATAGTAATAATAGTAATAATAGTAGTAATAATAATAGTAGTAATTGTAATAATAGTAATGGTAGTGATAGTAATAATAATAATAATAGTAATATTAGTAATAATAATAATAATAATAATAATAATAATAATAATAATAATAATAATAATAATGATGATGATGATGATGATGATGCAGTCCTGCTGTGCAATCGAAACCAACCATAAGATGTAGCAGCTCTGAGCTTAAAACTTATGAAACATTAAAGGAAAAGTAAGACTATATTTAAAACATTTATAAAAAGGAAAATACATCAGTCTTAACATTTATAAATAATTTTCTTATTGAAATAACAAGGTAAAAGCTTAATTCACAAAATCAAATGTTGAGTCAACAAAAAAAAAAAAAAAAACAGTGTCACAGCAAAAAATAACAAGTCTAATGACAAAAAATGAATAACAATGACTAGCAACATTAAAATTGCAAAAAAACAGCTTCAAACCAACAAATATAATATCATACCCAACTTCTGCCAAAATTTCTAGATTTATAAATGCAAGTAATTGCTATACTAATAATTTAAATCTGGAAAATGATTAAAATTCTGAAGCACCATTAACTACTTGGACCCAAGAAAAATTAAAAATAATTAGCATCGGTTTTAATAACACCATATGAAACAAACTTTTTAACACTTTCAGAAATTCTTCTCAAGGAGGTCAATAGTTATTGCTGCCATAGACAAAAACCTCACGAAGTACAAATTTCCAATGGAATTATTGTATGAAGTGGTAACACCAAACACGAGTTGGGAAACAGTCTCAAACATTGGGGAGCACCCAAACTCACAATATTTAGCAATCAAAATTTTTAGGAATTTCAAAAAGATATGTTTCAAACACAGATCGAAACCCTTTAGGAAACTATGCATTAATTATTGTCAATCAAAACACTAAAAATTATACAACGGGCACCATTAAAATCACACTTTGACCTTACTATCCAAGATTTTTAAAATATGATGCAAACATTCGGAAAAAATATATACTTAAAGCCCATATATCTAAACAGTACATCAACCCAAGTCTGGAGTAATAGTTTTAGCTATAAAATTAAATTCAATGATTATGTAATTCTAGAGAATATGCCAACTCAAATTATTGATTAGGACACAATTTTAAATCTGTATAAAAGAGGACTAAGACCACAATGTTTTATATGTGGAGATCGAGGCCATTTTGCAACAATAACAAATATATTAATAATCGGACAAATAAAAATCAATCTCATACGACAGGTACAACCAATGAGAATATTTATAATGGAGATAAAAACACAAGAAAACACAAACAAGAACCACTGCCAAAAAGAAAGTGACAAAATAACAAATCAGAACGCAGGTGTGCTAGATTTAATAGTCAAAAACAATAACTGATGAGTAAGCACCAAACAAATAAGTAAAACAAATGCTTATAGCACTCTCAGTTCAATGCACTGATCAGACAACTGAGTATAGTAGTGATAAACAGCAGGAAAAGAATATAAACAGTAAAATTAAAAAACAAAATCACTCATTGTCAGCCAAATCAAATAACAAGAATTAAAAACAAAACATCAGAAGCTATAATGCAATTAATTGAACCATGTCTACCTCCAACAAAAAATGTTGCAGACCCCAAAAAAAACCTGGGCATCTGCCAAAGCAAAATAGGCAAACCAAAAAGGTAAAAATCATGGAAATCTATTAAGAAAACACAATGATAGGAATCTAATAAAGCTACCAATAGATGAATAGTTGAAACCAGATTACCACCCTAGACCAACCAGCAATATTAAGCCAAGTTTTAAATACAATCACATCTACTATCCACAAATAAGATGAAGCTGAAAATTGCCACAATTAATGTAAGGATGTTTTAATTTCAACATCAATAATCACAAAGCTTGAACAATGAATACCAACCCCACAATCATATATACTTAAATTTAGCCAAAGAAAGTACTCTGAATGCTCCAGGGTTCCTCATCCCCTTCATTAGACATAGGTCTACCCATATCCACAAACCAACTCTTCACATCCCTGAAAATATTGTTAGATTGAAATCTATTAATTGCAACCTTTCAACATAAAATTATAACTAATTAATATAATTTACATTTGCATGTCCATTTAGAATAACAACATGAATACTATAATAATGAACATAAACTTGGTGTTAGCTAGTACAGCATATCCAATGATACTAATGGGTGATTGCAATGGAATATACCACAGATTGATTCAGAAATGGCATCATAGAATTTACATACCACTGGTAAGTGGAGGTCTTCCTACCATTGAATACAATATCATTCTACAATGGTTGGCATTCATCCCTCATTGATGTATATTTCCACTCCCCAATGCTACAACACCAAATATAACTAATCCCTACAATGTTCTCTGATCATTCAGATCAAATATCATTAAACCATACATAAATACAAACATAAATTATCCCATTAGTAAGAATGGTCAGAATTTTACTTCCAGCAACCACTACAAAATTTGTTTCTTCAAAGACATACAATCATGTTAAATAAAATTAAACATATGCATCTCAATCCTATACCACAGTACATTGCATATACCAACATTCTTTTTTCAATGTATATCATACAACACAAAAGCAATGACCAACATCCAAACTACTCACACTTGAAAATGAACACAAATGCATAATTATGATTACACCATCAAACTTCACACAGCAGTATATACAGTCTAAAGGATGCACAAAAGAAAACATGTTAGACAATAGAAGAATGTCTAAAAATCAAAAAAAGCAAAATGTCTAGCACATCCACGCACAGGGACAAGGGGATATATTAAATGGGAATTAGGAAACCCACCAACCATCACAAATTCCAATGGCAAATGAAACAAAAGGAAGGCACATATGCAGGACACAATATTATCTTACCTATATTTGAATACTTTAAAAGTAAACTACAAAAAGTACCACCACTTACAAGACACACTTACCTATTTGGACCAACAGAAACTGAAAAGATCATTCACTACAAATGACTTTTTAACATAACTTGCTATATCAAATGGATGTCATCCAGGAAGCCCTGGAATTCCATCATTCATGTTAAAACACTTGAGACAATACATGACAAAATATGTAGGCAACTTAGCCAACCACTTATCACAGGAAATACAGAATATAGAGGGAGTAAATTTTATTGCAATTGTTTCCTTAAACAAAAAATTACCCCACCCCCCAAAGTGATCTCTGACCAATTTTCATGGGATCATTACCCATCAAAATTGAAAAACTTGTTTAAAAAATAGAACCACACATATTGCCACAAATATGAAATGTTCAATTTGCTGGAAAAAACTTTGACAATTCAAGCAGCAATGTTATTTAATGCAATTTTGTTTCACCAAGGCAGAAAAAGAAATATAGCACAATAGTAGTTCAACTTAATAGAGGGGAGCATTTGATAGAGTAGACATCACCATCTTGTTAAGCATGTTAACAAATATACCCACCCCCAAAACTGACCTTTACATAATAGTAATCCTTCTACTGAATTGAGAAATATGCATAACACTCAAAGGAAATAATTTATCATCATTTGCACCCACTCAATCTATATCCCAGAGTTCTCTCAGTGGACTATTTATTCTCTATATTAACCCCTTACTTGAAAAAATCCCAAAAAAACATTTACAAGAATAGAAATACATGACATTACACAGTACATAACTAGGAATATTGATGACATCATAGTTATCCTGTATTCCAAGAAACAGTTACCCAATTACAATACTTAAAGAATATACTGATAAATACAAGTTAAAATTTAACACATCAAAAACAACAGCTTGGTCTATGTTTATGGGAGGATGATGTATATTTATATACTGCTCCAAACTGACACTTTTAGGTTTTCCTTTTCATTTGCTGATTACTGGGCTGAGATGTAATATTCAAAATAAACTAATTCATAACCTCACTATCCAAAACATATATATCTCTGTATTCTAAGATACAACTCATTAGTCAACTCAACATGACAAAAAAAAAACTACTACTTATCAATAATTAAGTTTTCAAAAGTTTTGAAGACCAAAATTAAAAACATCTGTAATCAACTCCTATGGGACAAGAAAGTGGTAGCTATATCAACACGAAGACTCAATCAGCTCCAAATTAAAATGGTCAATGCCTGCACAATATTGACACCATATATATCCAAAAATTAAATAACCTTGTAATTTCCATTCTGAATCAATTCCCCAAACATAAATTTTTAGTTAAAATAATACTGACTGACAATCCCCCATCTGCCCAGTTCCTATGTAGCATTGATCATTCATCAATATAAAGCAACCATCAATATACCAACAATATACAAACAACCACTCATACTGGGACTTTTACATACATACACATAAAGAATAAGACCTAAATAATAACAGCCCAATATTACATATTAGCACGAAAAATTGCTCCACGAATACAAAAAAATGGGTACTGGAGCCTAAGTTTTTAAACTTTATATTAAAACCAAATCTCATTGCACTGCCCACAACATACTTGCTACACCATTAAAAAGATGTTTTTTTTCAAATAACTCATTTGCTGGTCTATGCCAGTGGTCTTCAACCTTTTTACACCGGTGGACTGGCAAAAATAAGGATAAGATTTCATGGACCGGCAGAAGTATATAGATAATTTTTTTAAAGATGAAAACTGATTAGCCTTAGATGGGCATAATTGTTATAACTGACCAAAACAACACACTAGTTACTGTGTATTGTAATGGTATTGCTTACCTTCACACGCAGAACACTTTTTCAAGTTGTGCCATTATACCTCTACAAGAAACAGTACAATACCAATCGTTCTCATTAATGTGCTTTGCATTGCTGCAGTTATGTTTTCATTGTTAAAACATGCAAGAATAAAATGTTATTCACCTGAATGTTGGGAAATATCACAGCTAGTGTAATTACATGGCAATGATTATGATAAAGGTAATATCTGTATTTAATGTTAAATGTACAAGATGAAGATATATATATATATATATATATATATATCACTAGGTTACAATATATATATACTATATATATATATATATATATATATATATATATTGTAACCTAGTGTTCTTGACACTTGGTTTACTTGGCATTATTTCTGCAGGAAAACAATGCTATTCTTTAAAGAAATAAAAAGATAAAATAACAATAGTAATAATTGATTAATAAAGTATGCTATTCACTCACTTTGGCATGTTTTGGGTGAATAACTAATAGATTTAATAACTCAATGTCATTTTTAAAGAGAGAACATGAATAATTTAATTGAGATATTAAGAATTAGAGCAAATTAATATGGTATAAAAGCTAAACAGTAATTGATTTTGGATGGGTAGAGGGGGGAGTAGATGAGTGTCTTATCATAAAGCACAATAACTTCTGGTAATTTCTTTTTGTAAAAAAAAAATAATGTTTAAAGAATTATACATCACTGATTGTTAATTTAATGTACTTATTATTATTTTTTTTTTATTGTCAAATTACTTTGTAATCCAGGTAAATAATACTAAAACTATATGATTGTAATAGGTTTTTCCTTTCTTTTGTTTATGTTATAATCAAATGATTATTTTTCTGGAAGAGGTAGCTAAATCAAGATCTTTTTTTTGGAAAAATATAGTCTGCTTTTAGTTTTCAAGGAAGGAACAGTGCTGAAATTTGGTAACTCAATTTTTTCATTTTATTTTGCAGAAATAAATGTAATCAAAGTAAAATTTTAATAATATAATGTGTGGCTAAAATTTTTTTGATAAGATATCCTGATTTTCTTTGCCATCTACCTATTTAAAGACCTTTTATACTTAAAAGTTTATTGTCTCGCGTTAAAGTTCAAAAATGACAGATGTAACTAAAAGAAGCACGAAAAAATATATTATAGCTAAATTAAGGAAAAGAAGCGATTTCCAGGTAAAGATGAATTATTTATTAACTTTATGTCATTTATTGATATTTTCTTGGTATAGAAAGAAAAAAAAAATTGAAAGAAATATTTTGAAACCAAGGAAAATCAACTAGAAACATTTTCACGCTCTTTCTCAATATTGTCTGCCTTTACAAGTAATGTAGTTACATACGTTAAAATATGCTTTATTCACCAAGAATTGTCTGGAAATAATAATAAGGATAAATAAGATTAAATTATGCACCTGTATATAAATATATATATATATATATATATATATATATATATATATATATATATATATATATATATATAAACTTTCTCAGAGTAAATATAGGAAAAGTTATATAGGGGCATTCTTACGGAGAAGTTACCGTTAAAAAAATTTATAATTCCTAAAGTATGAACAAAACCAAATATCTTTAGTGACTTAATGATAAAAATAAATGATATATTATATTACACATCAGTTGGAGTTATTAAAACTTCCTATACATGTAAATCAGCTGCAGTTATTATCAGAATAATCTCGGAAAAATTGTGCATTTTCGTCCATAAGTAAGCTAGCTAATAGGTATATGTATCGTCAATAAAAAAAAATATTGTGTATCTTTATCGTCTATAGTCAAATATTCGTCTATATTAGAAGTATATTTTTTTTTCTATGGATCCCAAAATTGTAGCAGTTTAATTCAAGTAAGAATTAATCTTCAATTCTGCTATATTTTTCTTTACCTAATTTATTAAACGCACAAAATAAGAGAAAACTTTTATTTAAAGGAAATAATACCATGTGTTTATTGTTTTTAAACTTGCTTCGTGAAATACGACTGGATAAAGCTCTTCACCTGGACCAATTGCTCAACAGAAAAACATTTTCTAATGAGAGAGTATGCACTTGTTAATTAATGATTGTTTAAAACTAAGTTATAAATGATATGTATTTTTTTGTTATATCACATAGGTTAAAGTCTGTATGGTCAAGTGATATTTAATAGCCTTGTAATGACAAAGGTATGTTTTAATATAATTATTATAGATTAAGTTGATATTTAACACGAAAAAAAAAAATCTATAAAATATGTTTTAATTATTACATACAATTGTAGGTAGAAATTTTGTATGTTAGATACGTAAAAGAAAAATATTTAGATATTTAAGGGGTAAAATAAATATTGAAAATTATCAGAACTAAAAAAAAAAAAAAAAATGCTATAACAAAATATTTCTTGTCAAAGTTTTGAGGCGAATTTATACTGTATTAATTGAGGAATTTATTCCTAATTATTCTTAAATAACACATCCACTTTATTTAGTTTAAGATAGTATGCTACCAACTATTTTTGAATGTTCCTTTATTAAAATTAAAATTATTATACTTTTATTCTATGATGTCCATTGATTTCAGATGTTGATCAAAGTATACACGGTAACATAAGTTTATTATAATCAGTGTATTTACTTATCCTGCCCAGATATAGCATTGGTATATGCTTAATATTCGCATAGGTAATAATTATAATGTATTTATTTTGTGGGATGAAAAATGATCTCCCCAAAAGCTTTGTTTTCCATGAGAGGAAGATTTTAAATATAATGTTCGGGTATGTTTATAGCCCAAGTGATCGATTCTCATAGATAGGACGATCAAGAATTTATCTACCATTTAGTATGCTTCATTTGTTTAAATCCCAGGAGAGGATTGTATTTGGTGTGTGTTCGTTGTATGCCCAAGTAAGAGGCAAGAAACCACCAAAATATTTTAATGTAGTAGATTACTTTACAGACCTTCGTGGTTATTCCATATTCCTCATGTGAAAATAAAGATAGCTCCACCATGGAAGGTGTTGATTATTGTGCTTAATTTTGAAAGTTCGGGCAAGATAAAGGTTATATTGGAGGTGTTAGTTCCTCAAGATCCACTTTAGTATAAATAGTGCGTTAGTAACTAAGATCAATATCTGTATTGTGCTGCTAAATATTGCTAGTATTTGACAAGTAAATCAATGGAGAAAGTAATTAAAATTGCGTAATTTAAAACGCTTATTTACTGAAGGAATATTCAAATGCAATATTTAATTCTGGTTAGTAATTAAATAATACTCATATTTAAAATTATACGCATGAATAAAATTTGTATCATAACTTAAGTTAGCATTAAGTTAAATGTAAGATGGTAAGTGTAACTTCTGATAACTGGCCTATAATTAGAATAGGTTATCCCATTAAAGACCATAAATAAAGTAAATGTATTAGAAATAAATTTAATATTTTGCATATTGCATATGATTGGATTAATCATTTAAAAAAAAAAAATAGTTAGTCAATAATTTTGAGTAAAAGCTTCTACAAGGTTACCAAAAGTTAATAAATAATGTATTGGTAATGAAATGTACTTTTAGTTAATCAATCCATATGATTGCATACAGGAGAAGTAGTAACCTCTAGTCCATAACCAAACGAGTATACAGATTAATGTCAGTTATATTTTATATTTTTGTATTACTATGGGATTATTGAATAAATGTTCATATTTTTTTTTTTTTGTGATAATAATAAATTATAGTCTTGTTAAAATTTGTTGTAGATTCATTTTTTTGTTTTTATATGCTAAATATAAGTGTTTGCACAATATTTGCAAAACCTTTTCTTGAGTCCGAAATCATTCCAAATTCTTAAAAACTTAATATACCAGATAAATAAAGTTAAGCAGATCGGAATATGTCATTATATTTTAGTTTAATGATAATTATTTATGGAGTTGAAAACTTAAGACTAAACATTCACCTTTGTATAAAAAAAAAAAAAAAAAATGAATTTATTCCCAAACCATTAACTTTGGTTGCACATTATTCCATTCCCATTTAGTTAAATTGTCTAAGTAATAAATCTTAGTTATATTATTGTGTTGTCATGGATGATGGAAGGACACAAAAAGCACCCTTGTCTTTTTATTATTCTGACTGAGATTCTGAAAAAAAAAAGGCTGTGTTATTCAAAATTATACGTCATTATTGAATAGAATTATCATCTCTTTAAATAATATAGCAGTGGATATGAGAGATGAAGACACATTGAATTTAAGTAAAATAAATGTTTCCTATAGCCGGCCAGAATGCCAGTCATATGCGACAACACAATACTGCCGAGCATTTCCTTACATGAAACAAAGAACCCTGAAATTAATATTATTATAATTATTCTTTAAATTAATAAGTGATCAATTATTGTTGTTATTACTATCGTGGCATGGCTTAAGAGAATTGAATGTACAATTGTATTATATGAAAAGTATTTTAGATCATATTGGAAAATTAATGGATATGTTGCTTTATTTTGGTTGCCTTAACAACAAGTGCAAATAAATAAACTAATAAAAATATTGAGTTAGAAAATAAATAAATAAATTTTCTAATAAACTAATTAATATTGGGTTAGAATATATATATATATATATATATATATATATATATAAAGAAAATATATAAAAAAAGTATTGGGGAATTTTTTAAATTATTGGAGGGGTGGTAAAATTTTTTTTTTTTTTTTTTTTATTGTAAAAAAGAGTGTGAAAAAATAAAGTAATTTTTGAGAAAAATTTTTTTTTTTTTTTAAATATTTTTTATATTTATATATATATATATTATATATAATATTTTTTATATATATATGCAACAGCAACAATTAGATTACATAATGATACTGAAAAAATCAACATTGAGAAAGGTGTAAGACAAGGTGACCTTATATTTGCAAAACTTTTTACAGTAGTGTTGCAAGAAATATGTTATGGATTAAAATGGAAAACTAAAGGAGTGAAAGTAAATGGAGATTATTTAAGTCATTTAGATTTTGCAGATGATATAGTTGTTTTTTTTTTTTTCAAATAATGCTTCAGAGCTGCAGGAAATGTTGCAGGGGTTATCAGATGAAAGTAGGAACGTAGGATTAAAGTAATGTTTAATCAATTTGCTGAAAATATGAAAATAAATATTGATTATGATGTTAACTGTTACAAATACCTTGATCAAATTATTAATACAGATGGAAACATAATGGATGAAATTAATCATAGAATTAAACTTGGTTGGAGTGCTTTTGGTAGAAATAACTTGATATTAAAAGGAAATATGCCTATGTGTTTGAAAAGAAAGGTTTTTAACAAATGTGTTTTACCAGTTCTTACTTATGGATCTGAGACTTGGACACTTAATAGAAGATCAATACAGAGACTTCAGACCACTCAAAGAAGTATGGAGAGATGTATGTTGGGAGTAACAAGAAGAGATCGAAAACGCAATGTATGGGTAAGAGAACAAACAGGTGTTACTGACCTCATTGAAAAAATTAAAAGATTGAAGTGGAGTTAGGCTGGACATATTGCTAGAAGAGATGATAATAGATGGACAATTGAAATTTTAAACTGGATTCCAAGAGATTGTAAAAGACCCAGAAGGAGACCACATGTAAGATGGATGGATGAAACAAGAAAATGTGTAGGGGTGATGTGGAGAAGAGAAGCTAAAGATCGGAGAAGATGGATTAAACTTGGAGAGACCTTCATCCTGCAGTGGATTGATAATGGTTGATGATGATATATATATATATATATATATATATATATATATATATATATATATATATATATATATATATATATATATAGAGAGAGAGAGAGAGAGAGAGAGAGAGAGATAATCACACATATATAAATATTTAATATATCAAATATTAAATATGAGTTTTTTGAAAATAACAAAATAATACTTAAAATATTTAAAATAAAAGTAGGAGCGAAAAAAAAATCTGTATTAAACTTCATAATATGTTCAAATCAAAATCATTTTAATTGATTTCAGGGATGTAACTAATTAGGAATTAATTGTACTGATTAATGAAAAATGTGAGAGAAGATTAACGAGATTTGTATCTTTCACATTTTGGAAAATAAATAATAAAAGTGGAGAGAAAAAGATAGAATAAAAGGGAGAATCAGATAATTTAAAAGCTGACATTTAGGAAGTTTTGTTGACGTTTATAAGAAATTTAGCTTTATAAAAAAAAAAAGTTTTTTTTCGAAACTACACATTTGAGTGAAACATATGTATAATTTTATACAAAGGGAGAAGATGACATGTAAACAACAAATGATTTTGTGAAATATTAAAAAAGAGAAAAACTATGAAGGTTTTGTAAGAAGAAATACAAAATAAAGGTGTTAAAATGAACCCACTGAAATTTCAATGAACAATAGAAAAAAAATTCGAACTGATTGATCAAGTATTCTGGGAAAGGAGATCTGTGAAGAGATAGTAAGGAAGCAGACTTATTTCATACGTTTGATAGGTAAAATTATATACTATTTTTGGAGCTTGTTTTATTTGCCGAATATGACTCAATTATATTTCAATGGTGGAGCTTGGTGAATGAGTGACTAGGAAGCCACAAATAAATGCTAGCTAGATCCATACCTGCCTTGCACATATGTTCAAACCTCTCCCATGAAGTAACAACAGCTGTAGCACCTGCCTGATGTTTCACATTCTCTGTTATTAATATACCATCATCATGAAACCACCAAGAATATGAAGGAAGAAATCTGATGCTCAGAGTCAGAGCCAAATCCCAAGAACAACTGTTTCTCCTAAAGAAGTGGAATAATCCACATGACGGCCAGCTGAATATCACCCAGTGTCAAGAAACCTTAGGTAAACTAATCTTTGAATATATATGTCATGTGTGTACATACTTTCATAAATTTGGCCAAAAGAACGATATGCAATTGCACTCATATAGATTATAGTTATATACTGAATAATTTTATTAGGTAATACACGGAGAAAGAAACTATAATTGTAGATACAGTTTAAGTATGCTGAGAATGATTTTATTATTAGTGTTAATACTTTGAATTACATATAACTTACGTATTTATATCATTGATTTTATGTGTGCTTAAATCTTATTTGAATTAATTTTATTTTATTATATTAAATAATGTTTAATAACGAATGACTCTTTCTATCTTGTCTCACTATCTTCACCATGCCAATTAGATTAATTTGCCTGGAGGACTTATCTTATAATAAATTAGACATTAGTTCTAGTAATATAGCACATGGGTCAATTGTTGTATTGCAGTAATAATTCTAGTATAATTTATAAATTTATCCAAGCACTGTAAATTAATAATAATTACAGCAGTCGCCAGACATCTGATCGGGAAACATAACACTGTAGCAATACTCTGATGGTTGCAGTTTTGATCAGGTAGAGATGTAAATTCATTTATATCTATATGTTTCTCTTGCTTATGGTGATGGAGATAGTGAGTGACAGAGGTAACTTGGTATATTTAATAATCACTTAAAGTAGAATTTGGTTACATTTTGGCGACCAGTCCAGGATTGTTTCCTGTACAATTTGTGATCACGTGTCTGGTAAATTTTATGAAAAAGAAAAAAATATAAAACATTAATTCCAATAATTTAACTTGGTGAAAAAAGTGATGGCGAGATGAAAGTTTTTTTTTTCCTCACTTTGTCATACTTTATATGTGTTTCCAAGTCCTATGTGTAGAAGGAAAGAGAAAGAAAGTGGGAAGGGGGAAAAGTAACTGTACAAAATCTCTTGAAGTTTTTTTTTTTATATGTAGTGTAGGATAAACAACTATTTAGCTATTTTTTACAAATCGAAAAAGCAAGAATTTATGAAATAGCTTTGCAATTATATAACCAGATATTATTGTGATAAATTTTATAAAAAATGCAGAAACATAATGAAATAAATTATAATGGTAGAGCAAAATCAACTATATACATGTGTTGTTTTGAAGCAGTCATAAGAAAATAGATTTATCGATGAATCGTAAACATTGTGAGATAAATTATATCAGTTAATGTAAAATCAACTATATATGTGTGTTGTTTTAAATCAGTCATAAGTAAATAGAATTATCTTTGAATTGTAAAGATAATGAGATAAATTATATCAATTAAAATAAAATCGACTATATATGTGTTATTTTAAAGCATTCGTAAGGAAATAGTTATCAAGAAATCATAAATTGTGAAATAGATGGTAACCATCAGGAAAAGAAACATAGCAGGGATTTGAAAACTAGTCTAGGGCAGGCAGGCAAAGGAGTGAACTTAAGCAAGGGTTGTTAGGATTAGCTAGCATACCAAACACCAATCATTAAAATGAAATAAATTAGCAAATTGAAATAAAAGAATAAAGGCAGAAAGGTAAGCAGTTGAGTAAAATATATAATAAGAAGGGTTAATTGGAAAGTATTTATGCATATATGGTCACAAACAAGAATGGACACCCAATAGAATGAACTGAGAGTTGGAAAAAGACAATAGTGAGACAGAAAAAGTGAAGATGAAGCAACAAGAAAAAAATGAGATAGATTTGAATGGTTTGAGGAGTATGATTATTCAGTTAAGAAAAGAACAGTGACAATTTATAAGTGAATGTAAGGACAGAAAAGAAATAAGGGAGGAATATAACAAAATAATGTTGGAAGAATTGTGGGAGGTGGGAACAGACATTAGCAAGAAGAGTGGATGAAACCATAGAAGCTATGAGACCATATTTCACAGCACGTATCAAGTACTAGACATATTTGATAGACAGGCAAATGTGATCAAACTTTGTAAAACAGAAATTATGGGGCAATGCAATCATGCTGAACTGGCTATTATAGGAAATGATCAACAGTCAGCACATTTGGATAACAGATTAGGGACAGTACATCAGTAACTGGGAAGGAGTTAGATGAATGGAGGAAATTGAGATGATCAAATAAGAAGAGAGAAAGGCACTGACAAATGTTCAGTTAGGTATAAATCAAGTGGCAGAAACAGTACAACGGTTACAGTCAAAACTACAAGTATAAGGGGTCAACAACTAGAATCACAAATATGGAATTGAAGTGCAATGAACTGATAGACACTGGTAGATATACCAACATAAGCAAAAGGACTAACTTATCTAATCCAGCCAGATTCAACCAGTTGTTAAAATTATGAGTCTTTCTCTAGACATCCAGGGAAGAGTTCTATGGAGTACCTGGAAAGTTTAGAAAGGTACTTCATATTTAATAGAATGAATGATGGAGCTAAGATAGTAGTTGCCTGCAGTCACCTATAAAAAAATTGCAAGTATGGTGGGACTCCCTGTTCCATAAGCCTATGACATTTTCAGTTTATCAGAAGTTTTGGAGTGAGGAACTCCATGAACATATACTGCATGAGCTATCACAGAGGAAATGGAGATGAGGGGAGTCATTCACCTCCTTCTTTCATTGTAAAGTAGCAAGACTACACATGCTAACATGCAATCCATTATCTGAAAGGCAACTCATTCAGATCATTAGACATAGTTTTCTGAATAACACTGAGCAAATGCTCATAGGCACAGAGAAAAAAAGGATTCAGCAAATCGCTGAGTTGCACAATGCTTTGGATGGCAGAAACAGAACAGAGTGTCCAGTTGCAGAACAAGATTGGAAATGTCATTAAACGCAAGTAGCAAACCTAGGATATGGGGAGACAAGGGAAACATTGGAGATGGCTCCTCAGACATGCCTAAAATTAGAAATAAAGGTGGAAAAAATCTTTTGTCAAAGCACTGTTTGATTCAGGAAGTCAGATCTCTGTAATGTCTCATGAAACATTTTGTAGTTTAAAGGGTGATTCTGCTGACTCAAAATGCTACCATTAAAATCAAGAGGTTCTTTTAGCTAATAGGAAGAGTGTAAAGCTAGCATCACAAAATGTCTATGTAAGGATAGAGATAGCAGGAGAAGAGTATGGCCATGTATTGGTGATCTTGGAATGGTTGATTCATGACATCATGTTGGCTTCAATTTCATATACAAGACAGGTTGCAAGTTGAACTACAAACAGGGCTAGGCTTAAATAAAGAGCATCATACTATTTTTTTTTACAAAAAATCCAGGATGATAGGGAAGATTATCAGAAAGACATTAATGTACAGAATGCCTTGATGGAGATAGAATGGGAAAATATAGTGGGAGAATCCCACTGATAGATAATAACCAGAGAGCTAGGTTGAAGGGTATTCTAGAGATATAGCATGGCATTATCACAGGTTCCTGGGGTCATTAAAGGTTATGAACATAGAATAAGACTCATAGGGCACCAGCCATATTGTTTTTGTGCATACCTGATACCATACCAGTACAAGCGAGAAGTTGAGGAGCAGATAGATAAAATATTTGAATGGGGGTAATCTCTAAGTGTTCATCTCCTTTTAATAATCTTATTGTGAGCATGAAAAAAAAAGATGAATCTATCTGGTTATGTTTAAATGTGCAGCACTTAAATAAAATAACCATTCTGGACATTAACACCCCACCACCTTAAAGATAAAATAAAAGGGAGAGTTAGATCATTTAAAAGCTGACATTTAGGAAGTATTGTTGAAGTTTGTAAGAAATTTAGCTTTATAAAAAAAGATTAAGAATTATTTCTCGAAACTACACATTTGCAGGAGTTAAACATATGCATAATTACACAAAGGGAGAAGATATGGCATGTAAACAAGAAAATGATTTTGTGAAAAAAATATTTTAAAAAAGAAAGACTATGAAGGTTTTGTAAGTAGAAAACAAAGGTGTGAAAATGAACATACTGACATTCCAATGAACAATAGAAAAACATTTCAAATTAGGAAATCAAGATAAGACAAACTATTCTGGGAAAGGAGATCTGTGAAGAGAGAGAGAGTAAGAAGGCAGACATTTTACTATTTTTGGAGCTTGCTGAATTTGGCAATTAAGACTCAACTATATTTCAATCATGAAGCTTTTGTGAATGAATGGCTAGGGGGTCACAAACAGATGCTAGCTTGCTTCATATCCACCTTTCTTGTGTGGTCAAACCTCCCCCATGAAGTAACAGCAGCCATAGCACCTTTCCAATAGGTCACATTTCCTGTCATCAATATACCATTAACATGAAGCCACTAAGAATATGAAGCAAGAAAACTGAATGCTAAGGTTTGGATCCCAAGAACACCCATCTCTCTTACAGAAGTGGAATAATTTACATGATGGCCAGATGAATATCACCCAATGTGAAGAAATCCTGGGTAAAAACTAAACTTTGAATATATGTCATACGTGTACATACTTTCATTAACTTGGCCAAAAGCACTTAAATGTAACTTTACTTGTATAGATTATAGTTAAATATTGAATGGATTATATCAAGTAATACATGAAGAAAAAAAGAAACACTAATTCTAGATACATTTTAAATAAATTGAGAATGACGTTATTACTAGTGTTAATGCTTTGAGTTATATATAACTTACTGTATTTATATCATTGATTTTATTGTGTGTTAAGATTTATATTTATTATATTAAATAATGTTTAATAATGAAAGGCATTTTTCGTCATCTTGCTGTCTTCACCATGCCAATTAGATTAATTTGCCTGTAGGACTTATCTTATAATAAATTAGACATTAGTTCTAGTAATATAGCACATGTGTCAATTGTTGTATTGCAGTAGTTATTCCAGTATAAATTATAAATTTATCCAAGTGCTGTAAATTAATGATAATTACAGCCCGAGACATCCTATCGGGAAGCATAATATTGTAGCAATACTCTGATGGTTGCAGTTTTGATCAGGTATAGATGTAAATTCATTTATATCTATATGTTCTCTTGCTTGTCGTGATGGAGATAGTGAGTGAGGGAGGTAACTTGGTATATTTAATAATCTCTTAAAACTAGAAAACTTTATTAAATAAAAAAGAGTATTTTGAAACTAAATTTTCAAAGATTTAAAGATAAAAAATTATCTTCAAAAATGTATATACTTTAACCTTTTCACTGATGATTTTAGCTATTGGCCCTCTACTTAAACTGATTCTTTTAGTTATTGGCCCTCTACTTAAATCTGAGAACAATGTGATTGGTCTGTGTCATTTGCAATCAGTTCTTTTGTTAAAATATTAATCTAAAATACACAGAATTTTTTTAATTCAGCTTCTAAAAATTGAATAATTTTAGATTCAAATTGGTTAAATGTAACGAAAAAATAAAAATAATGTTAATAACTGTCGAAAAATATAAGAAAAATGTATAAAAAATAAGTAGCAGTAAAACAAAAGAATTATAACTCAACCAATGATTGTGCTGTTATTCAGATCAACAGCGGTCGAGTAATTCTCTTTTTATTTCCAGTTTGCTTATTTCTCTTGTAAAATATAAAATTTTCCAAATCAAACTTTATATTTCCATAAAGTAACATCAAATCTTATTTATGAATGTAAAAAATTACGATAGATGTTATTATTTACTTCAATTACGAACGTACACAGCTTCGTTGTCGTGTCTGAATCTTCATTTAGAAACACGCCTTAGGAATTTCCTGATTACGTTATGTAGCAATAATTATTTTTTGTTACGGATATTTCTCCAAATGTATTTTTCTTCTAATATTTAAAATTTTCCGAGTCAAACTTTATATTTTGATAGAGAACTATATTTTATTATTTGTGAACATAAAAAATTGCAATAAATGTAATTATTACAACAAAATCATTACGAATGTGTATAACGTGAATTGTCTTTGTTAGTGTTGCTCGTTTGTCAATCTGTCATTTAGAAACACGCCTAGAAGATTTGGTAGTATCCAATCAGAGAACAAAGACAGAGGGGTGTAACAAGTAGGCTGTCAAAATTATTGATTTTTTTGAAAAAGTATAATGCTATATGCGGATGTTTTTGGAACTAAAATTGAAAGCATGAATTTCCTATCAAATAAGTCTAAAATGAAGAAATTGTGACCAAAATTGACCAAGAGATGGCGCATGCAAACATTAAACGCATCACATCGCGTCGCATAAAGACAAAAATTTTTCAAAAGACGTGGCATCTCCGTAACTCTCAGTTGAAAGGTTAATTAACGCTATTGTGTAAAATGGAAATGATTATTTTCAATCAGTTAAAGTAAACTAGCCCTTGGGCATCTCAAAATGTATAATTAAAGGTCAGATAGGAGAGAAAAACAATAGGAACAAAATAGCCAATAAAATAACCCTCAGGAAATAGACCTCAATGAAAGGTTTATCATCATCATAATGTAATGTCCACTCTATCCAAAAGTTTAATATAAAAGAAAAAGTTTGGAAATAAATCAGGAGAAAGATATGGGAAAGAAGGTGTGCTATGTGTTAGTGCAGAGAGAGTTGAAGGTGAAGGGATTGAAAAGACTGTACCGGATGAGACAATTTCTTCTCTATAACCATGCTGTTCAGAAGTGCATTTTTAACAGTATGGTACTATGCTGTTATAGTCATGCTGCATTGAACACCTTGATATATCAGATAGATTGACATTGGTTTGACTGCAAACATTTGGCCTAACGTTAAAGAAAGGATAGAATATTTTCTTTTTGTGTTCAATCAATGTAGTCTATCCATACTCGCCAATCTAATAAAATATATCCATATAATTCTATAATTAAAACCACTTCTTTTCTTTTCAAAAACTTTATTTGATATATATATATATCCACTTATTTCCAACGTTTCGATGATCTTTACTCTATAGTCATTTTCAAGGATCTAGAAAAAACATTACATTATAAACAAACTTCACATAAAATGACTATAGAGTAAAGATAGTCGAAACGTTGGAAATAAGTGGATATATATATACATCAAATAAAATTTTTGAAAAGAAAAGAAGTGGTTTTAATTATAGAATTATATGGCTATATGTACTGTATATTTTGAAAAGAAAAAAGGATTGAGTCGTGATTAGAAACAGAAGTAAATGGATTTGTCTAATAAAATATTAATGAAGACATCTGTGCCAACTTTTAAAATAAAATGTAAATTAAATTATAATGTAAACTTCATAATAAAATAATTCTAAATTGATATATGTTTAATAAATGTTTGTGTGTTATTACCGGCAGTGGCTTCTTTTAATTTTTTTAATATTAAAAATTATATCTGCTGCTCTGTGAGCTAGTGACTAGGGCTGACTGTCGTAATAAAATATATGTAAAATTTGGATTGTAACTTACTTATCTGCCTACTATATAAATTTTCCAGGTTTCAATAGCCTGGTTGTGCCCTGTTAAGCAGATACGATAAGACTGATCTGATCTTTCCTCGACCGTTATAATTGGAACCTGAAAATTTATATAGTAGGCCGATATGAATGTTAAGATACAAATTTTACATATATATTTTATTATGACCATCAGTCCTAGTAACTAGCTCATGGAGCAGCAGAGATAATTTTTAACATTAAAAAATACACCAATGCATCCAATCCATTGACCCAATTTAACTGTGAAACAAATAACCTAAGATTTACCCTCCCTTAAACAAATATAACTTTACGAATCTATGCAGCCATTCATGCCTGACTTAAATTGAACATGATTTAATTAAAAGTTTAGCATAATAGAAAAACAAAAAAAATAACAAACACTTAAATGAACAGAAAAAAATAAATTAATGGAAATGATTTAAAAAAAAATACATTCAATAAAAATAATTGTTTAGTTTGGTCAGATAGGAATTTCTATTGCTATAATTTAAATACTGGGGAATTTTTATACTTACTGTTCTTGAATTATCTAAAGTTTTTATGGTTTTAAAATACTGGAAAAGTTTTTTTTTAGAATTAAAGTTCATTAGTTAGAGTTCTTACTGTTTTAAAAGTCCGTATTTTCTAGTTGCTTGTACTTTTAAAGGTGTTAATTCCCATGACATCCTGAGGAGATTGGTATGCAGTTAGCCATTGGTCCTTTATTGTAGCTGGTATTTTATTGCCAGGCTCTGATGCACAATTAGTCATTCCTTATTCTATTTTAGAAAAACTGAAGGGATTGAAGAGTGCATCTTTTCAATCCCTTCTCCTTCAACTCCCTATGCACTAACACATATAGCACACCTCTTCTTTCACATCTCATTCTCCTGATTTATTTTCAAACTTTTTCTTTTATATTAAACTTTTGGATCGAGTGGACATTATGTCATGATGATCCTTTCGTTGAGGTCCATTTCCTGAGGGATTTCTTTTATTGGCCATTCTGTTCTTATTGTTTTTTCTCTTCTATTTGACCTTTAATTATACATTTTTGACATGCACAAGGGCTAGTTTACTTTAACTAATTGAAAATAATCATTTCAATTTTACCCAATAGCATTAACTAAATTGTATAGTCTTAAAGATAAATTTTTATCTTTAAATCATTAAGTTTTTTTCTGAAAATTTAGTTTTAAATACTTTTTTCTTTAATAATGTTTTCTTTTAATAATTTTTCATCAGTGTGATATTATATATATATATATATATATATATATATATATATATATATATATATATATATATATATATATATATATATATATATATATATATATGGGAGAGAGAGAGAGAGAGAGTTTATGTAATAAAAAACCTTTTTTTAATTTTTAATTTTCTTAAAAAAATAATAAATTTATTTCTACCCCACTTCATAAACATCTGTGATAAATAGAAAAACAAATAAATTTATGTATGATTGCTTACATTTTGTCTTTTGTTTCTTTCTTTTTTTAAATTGGATAAAAATGCAATGAAAAAATAAATAAAAATTGTTTATATTAATTAAAAGTTTAAAATCATATTAATTTGTTATTATAACTTTTCCTGCCTGTCTAGTAAAGACCAGAGATTGAAAACCACTGGTCTATACCACCAGGCTAAAAAGGTGCTCCAATACCTGATTTATCATTGTACTGCATTACAGAAAAAATTGAAAAATAAGGAGTGCATTTTACCACCAAAATATTACCATCCTTCATACAATTAATGCTTATCAAGGCAAATAAAATACCCAGTATTAGATCTTCCACTTTTATACAATACAAGTTTTTGCTGTGGAAGATATACCTGCTTAATAGGCAACAACACCAGAAGGAACATGTCTACCTTTCACACTAAATTGAATCAGATATGAAATAAAGATAACAAATCCACATATTTACACAGCCACATGGTCACTTCTCAATGAAAAATCAATGTTATAAACACATATAAAATCAAAACAGAAATTAACAAAAGAACATATGATAATCAATGAATAAATTTAAATTGAATTTGTCAATTATTAAAGTAATTATATCAATGTGGAAAGAATCTGAACTCAAGATCTAAACATTTAATTAATGCTGAAACCATAACCATCTGGCCTTTCAAATTTGTAACCCTCCTATGACTTAGGCAGTCTTATGCCCAAATATTATATATCTAAATGATATAAATACTATATAATTAATGTAATCGATCTAAAAGTATGAATAACAATGTACTCAATATAAAAACTCTAATGCAAAAAATGTTTTTGAAATATAATAATAATAATAATAATAATAATAATAATAATAATAATAATAATAATAATAATAATAATAATAATAAAATAAAAAGAACAAGAAGATCAAGAACACCAAGAAGAATAATAATAGCAACAACAAAAGCAATAAAAAGCACAAGAAGACAAAGAGAAAAAAACAAGAACAGAAAAAAACAAAAACAACAAAATAGAAAATGTGTGAACATTTAAGGAATGGCTTGCACCTTTTTGTACAGAGATATAAAACAAATATTTACAGGAAAATAATACATATTTATTTATTTAAATGTAATAAACTTAAATGATATATATAATTTTGTATTTTGTTTACCTCGAGTTCTAAAACCCCAAGAAAATAAAAGTCCATCAGTGTTTTTGAAATGGATTCCTTGGGCCAACAAACAAAGAGGTTGTCTGTATTTAGTGAAAGTTAATCTATGTTTTAATTTTATTAAGGCAATATCATTCTGTAATTTTTTTGGCCCATTGTCTGCATAATACTCATGTACATGAAAACTTTCCACTTTAAAAGCCATTGCAGTTCTATTGAGGGTCGAAATATTTGTTAAATTTGCTTTTCCACTCACAACTGATACACCTCTTGTTGAAGAATTTCTAAAAATATATATACATTATATTTTAAATGGTATAAGTATATATATATATATATATATAAAAGACATAAATCCAATAAATAATAATATATAATATATATATATATATATATATAAAAGACATAAATCCAATAAATAATATTATATTTCAACCAGAGGACTGTTTTTTTCTTTCTGATGAAAACCAGTCCTCTGGTTGAAATATAATATTATTTATTGGATTTATAAGTCTTTTTTTTGTTTTTATATGTATTTCTTTGGTTAGTTTGTTATATATATATATATATATATATATATATATATATTTATAAATGGGTATTATATATATATATATATATATATATATATAATACCCATTATAAAATATATTTATATAAAAAAAATTAATGGTAAATATAATATTATAGTTTAAATTATTTGGTAGTGCATTCGATTACATGCTAATTCTAGTCAGCTTTAACTGAATTTATAGCTGATGAGGATTACAAAAGAATTTAAACTATAATATTGTATTTACCATTAAATTTATAATATATGTATTTACCATTAAATTTATAATATATATATATATTGTGCCGGACGAAAGATTTTAATTTCGTCTAGCAATCTATTCTGATACAGAGGCCACCACCAGATCACTATGTATTTGGAAAATTTGTTTACTGTGATCAGAACAGATGATGATGATGGTTTGCACTGACTAGACTCAGAAAGAAACAAGAGATCTTAAATTGTTTAGACAATTGAGACAAAAGCACAAAGACAAACGTCAGCCAAATTAAGTTTAAACATATTTAATAAAATTTTATTCAGAGAAAATAAATTATGATGTACAATTTATTTACACAAATAAAGTTAACTCAGGCGTGTACCAAAGATACGAAAGGCAAAGCTATGACAGACCGACTGATCTTCTAATAAACAAATTATAAAGGGAGGAAGTAAGTTTTATTCAGCAGAGGATTCATCTTAACATTGGTTCTCACTTTCAGATATTTAAACAATATGTTCCTGAAATAGATCAAAGAAACCAGTGCCGATGAGCTTTTCAGATCCAAAAATGGTCAGACATGGAATGTCCTTATGTCAGTATGAACTGCACCTATTACTACATTTAAAATAAGGGTGATTGATCCACCTTAAGAACCACCAAAAAATAAGATTGAAAGGAAGTAAAACAATTAAAACTGGTGAATCCAGCCAAACGATTGGTAAAAATTACTTTAAAATTAATCATTAAAGGTCTCAATAAAGGACAAGTAAATAATTAGAAAACAGTTATGTCTGCCCCAGCATTTAAAGAAAATAAACTTACAAATTCAGAGTACACGCTCTGATAATTTTAAAGCACACATGATAAATACCAACAGAAATCTATCGGAGAGTGCACATGAGTACGAAAATATTAAAAGTTTAAATACTTTAACAGAATGAAAGTTATTACGCACCTGTAATTTAAAAAAGGATAAATTTTATCTTCCTGCTGACAACTTATAAAATTACAAAGAAAAAACAATTCTAATTTCTGCCTTCAGAGATATAAGAAACGAAATCCCCACCTGCAGAACATTAGACAATAAAGTCATCAGCCAAAAGATTTTGGAGGTTTGCAAAAGCGCAAACACAGTGTTTAAAATTAATTATTGACAATTAAAATAATTACAGGTAAGCATTTAAATATACATGACTGCTAAAGCATTTATAAAAAGTGAGGCATAAAATATAAAACTCATTCGGCACTTTCCAATAAACAAAAATTGAAAGCAACTTGGAATCTTAAAAGTAAGATTCCAAGACATATTGCAAAATATTAAAAATCACAGCAAATATTAAATGAGGCTATATTCTTTAGGAATACATATTTATGATTAGATTGAGTGGAGATTTAATGAGAATTAATTTACCCTGGGAAGAATAAAAGCAAATAGTTACCTTTCGGTAAAACACAGTTCAAGTAGAGTGCGCACTTTTACTTAAGTTCATTTTCAGGTCCTTTGACCATGGCAATGTAGATGTAAAGAGGTTCCGGCTTCTTGTAGATGTTTAAGGTATTACTGGAGCAAATTTGGAAGTTAGGGATCTGTCTTTTGTTAAATTAGCAAGCCATTCTGTTGGCGATAACACGTATAGTATTTTTCATCGTATTGTAAGCAAAAGGATTTAATAACAGCTAATGTTTTTTAAGAATTTAAATGTCTGCGTTGATATAAACTTTCACTTGAGAAATAGCTTGTCTAGTGACAAATAATGAATAAACTCACTCTCCAAATTTTCGGGGCTTTATATGTTGCTCCATTTCCCGCGAAACACTTTCCTTGTTGTCCAATTTTTATGCCTTAAGCAGGGCAAATATTAATCTCCCACTTAATCTATCTAAGAATTCTACCCAGGGTTTATTGAAACAAAAACAACTACACAAAAATCAAATCTCCACTCTTTAAAATAAAAGCCACAGGAATGTAATTAGCTAGGTTGCTTGTTTTTAATTAATTGATTTAAAGTAAAAACAAGCGGTATATGAAAATTATTTTAAAATAAATTGATAAACATTGAAATGAAGCTTTTTACAGATAAATGCTTGTGTATTTTGATACACGTATTCTTTTTACATAATAATAAAAATTTAAACATTAAATAACATTTAACAAAAATTAAGTTGAGTGAAAATTAAAAAAAACTTAATCGGATTTCAATCAGGTTCAATATATATATATATATATATATATATATATATATATATATATATATATATATATATATATATATATATATATATATATATATATATATATATATATATATATATATATATATATTGTACCCCCACCACCAAGTGAAAATAAACATGAACAAACTATAATAAATGTTCTGGCTAAAACTTTCAATGTTAATATAATAAAATCAAGTACAAATAATATCTAACGATAATTTTGACCACTAGACTAGCTCAAATTGATAATAAAATATGATTCAATTTAAATAAATAAGATAATATAATAATAACCATGAAACATATAGTGAAAGGTGAAGTATTAGGAATACATTGAGCATATATCCAGAAAGATTCAATCGCAATGGCATAAAAACACAACCTTCCTTTTATTTCAAGTAATAATAAGCATTTATTTTATATAGTGCATGTTTATAAATTATAATACATTAAAGATCAGCCTGTCAAGCTATTATGCACGCACTTTTTACGAGTGTTAATAATTAATACTTTGACTCCCAACACAAGATATAGTATTTAGGAAAGAATAAAATGAATCCACTTATTCTATCCAACCCAAATGCTTATATATGGGCAAATCTTAAATACTGGAAGTCATTCATTCAGACATCGTAAACAGTAATTTAAAGTAAGTGGTCTGTCCTCACGCTTTCACTTCCAGTAATTAAGATTTGCCCATATATAAGCATTTGGTTTGGATAGAATATGTGGATTCATTTTATTCTTTCCTAAATACTATATCTTCTGTTGGGAGTCAAAGTATTCATTTATTATTAACACTCATAAAAAGTGCATGCACATTAGCTTGACAGACTGATCTTTAATGTATTTCAAGTAATAATATAAAACAATAGCATTCTTAAGACTTTAAAGAATATTATAAATACACAAATATAATATTAATAAATTCTAAAAATTCTATTATTAAAATATAATTATCTCAGGTTCTTTAAATAAAATCTTATAATCTCCTGTAGTCATGTATGATAAGGAATTTTGTATCATTCATAACTACACCTAAACAATAATAATAGTAATAATAAATAATACTCCTATACATCATCTAACTAGCATTTGATACATTATTTTCTACTCAATAATCTGATCACTAATAATAAATGATAATATTCTTATTCTTTCATTTCTCATGTGGCATATTATCAGTATGGTATAATCTGGCAATATGTGAAAACAATAAATATTCTTTATTATATGGCAGTATTTTTCCATAATAAACCATGACTACAATAATCTTTTATTATATGATTTTGTTGTCATATTCTGAATAATAATATTGATTAAATAAAAATATCATTTGAAATTATAATATGCAAAATATGTAATGTTTAGTTCTGAATTCTGTAAAATTGAATGCTGTTGTAGTAAGTAGATCATTAATAACACAGACAAAGATTATAACAACTTTAACAAATTCATTCTATACTAGAAACAATTATGTACAAAATGTTTACAATTTTTTATATAAAGAACTGACAAATATATCAAAAAATTTTAAAAAATATAAAATTGATATAAAAGAAAGACAAGTATGATAACATTCAGTCTGTTACTTTATATCAAGATTTGATGACCTCCAGGCCAGTAAACTGTTTCTCTACATATAAGGCTATGAATTTCAAAATAAAGAAATGGGTCATTTTTCTCCATGTGAATTCAAACTCCCCTACATAATGAATCAATTGTTTGTGGCTGGCTCTCCTGACTTTACTTCAGCTATATATCATTGGGAGCTTTGTATAAATCTGTTAGCTAAATCTGAAGTTAGCTATTCTGCTTTAAAAAGATATTAAGACAATTACTGTCTTCAAAAAGTTACTATCCAAACATTGTAATCTAGCCAAGTTGGCCATCTACTTTTCAAAATATTAAATCCAGACTCATCATGCTAGCTCTTACAAAAACTACAAGCCAAACTGAACTGATCTTTTTATCAGCCTTTTTAAAGTATCATCTGAAACAATAAAACACATTGCAGACTGCTTTTAAGCTGACAAAACCTTTTTACTCTTGAGATAATAAAAACATAAATTAAAAAAAAAATTTTCTTGATAGGGGAAAAATTTTTTTCTCCAAAAGCACTTTTAATTTAAAATCTACATTTGGAAATGATTAATCTATAAAGATGTTTAAAAATATATAAACAAAATGTACACATGATTTTAAAAATAAATTATGCTTTTTAAAAAATTCAAAATCAGAATTTCAAATAATGAAATATTAATATTTATTCAGACCTTTTTAAATGTTTAAATTTATAATAAAATTGTTTTTATTTTTGTTTATTTCAGAAAATGTAGAAAAATACCTACAAAGATTTACTTTTTCTTTACACTATAAATATTTTTGTGCACACATAGTATTTTATTGTACACCAAGCAGTACAATTTGCTTTGCAGAGTGTTTCACCCTTTTCATTCATTTTCTGCACTCATACCCTATTTTAAATCCCAATTTATCATAGTGTGTGCATCCCACACTTATATGCTGAAATCCTGCCTAATTTACATCACAAATGTAAATAAATGAATATTATATATATATATATAATTTCATAATCTCCAGCATAAATAATTTATAAATTGTGAATATATACATGTATACTTATTCATTTTAAAAGTAGGTGATATAAGTCATCTTTACACACATTTGCAATAATATATTATAAAACTTAAGAAAAATATTGTCATTATTTAATAGTTTTCTTTAAATCTATTTATTCAAAAATATTACATTTGTAATATTTGTTTTCATTTAACTTAAAATACTATTAAACTTTTCAAATAGATTTAAACATTTAAGAATTTAAAATGTAAATAACTTTGTTATTTTAGATTTTCAAATCACACCACAAATGAGGGTTGATAAAACAACAATAGGTTTAATTAATTTGATTTCTAAAATACATTATTGGCTTAAATATTTGGCCATCAAAATAACTGCAGATATCCACTTTGGTGTTTTTAATTAAAATAAGTAAAATTAATTATAAACCATTGTATTAGAAAATATTCGGATAAGATAAGTTACAGATGGCTTTTAGCAAATCTATTTTTGTGTAATGTGTTGTTAATCCATGCAGCAGTGCTATTGTATATTTCTCTCATATATAGAGCTGGATTTATATTACTTACTGAGTGGCCATATTTTGATAAGATATTGATTTTATATTTTGAGAACATAACTTAATGGCCATATTTTGGAGAAGTTAAAGCTGAAGCCAGACTTATACAACTAAAAAACTCTACCTACCAGCCTTTGCCAAGAGAAATTAAAAAATCAGGGTAGATGGTGACAAATGGTATTCTTCTCAGGAATGGCCATTCTGTGGCACATCATACCAGCTGATGTCCTTCATCGAATAAGACCTGCTACTGTAAGCGGTGTTGAAAATGAAACCAAGTTTGATCCCAGACAAATGAATCTGCCATAAATATCAAAGTAAATGCTGCTTCTATGAAACAGTGAAATTATAAGTCTTCATACAGAACTGAAATCAATTCAGGTCAACTGAAAAATAAAATGTGCACATTGAATGCCTCACTTCTAATACAAGTTAAATGAATTAACCCTACTTGTGAACTTTGTCCTCTCATAAAGGTATAGCTATATTTTTAAATTTATTTTTTATTATAAAACTGCCTAATTTTCTGTAATATTTTTGTAATCTAACTTATGTGCTTTTCTTTCTATCCTTGGTTAATATTTGAATTTTGCTAATTTGTTTTATTTCTTGCATTATGATAATGTGCCTGGATCATCATCAAATGAGAAAATCACTTCTTTTCTTTTTGAAATTACTATGCCACCATATTATTATGGATGAATTGTAAGAGTGACCCTATATATTAAATATCTTGTAAAATCAGTTGTTCAAGGGTTATTTTATTTTATATCTTTATAATCCTTAAATAACTTTTTAAGAAAGTTTTATTTTCATTTGTTTAAATGTAATGTGAGATGAGTGAGGTTAAATAAGTAAATAATATAGAATTGCATGATTACATATAACTCGTGAATTTCTATAATCATCCATTCCCATCCCTATATTTAAAATAATGTTTTATTTTGTACTTTAGTTTGGTAACTGTTAAGTTTGAGGTTGAGATTGTGCAAACCTTCTTAAATTTTTTAGAAACTGATTAAGTGACTCTGCTTGACTGGAGTCACCCTTTTATATAATTTTTATGCACTTTAAATTGTGTTGCCAGTGTAAGTGTATTTGGCTTGCTTTGGATTTCTCAAGGGTACATATGGCTGAGATGGTTTTCTCTTCTTGCGATTCCCAGATAGTGTCTGCTAGAAAGTCACACCTGGGAATTTTACAGATGAGTCACTCAGTCATGGAGTTACATGGTAGGAGCCCAGGCTCAGGCTGATATTGTGACAAAACCTTATACAGATTTATGGTGAAACACCATTCCGTCTGCTTTATTTTATTATTTTATTTTATTTTACTTTAGAAAGCCATGCAGTTTTGATGTACCACACTATTCTTTACTTTAAAACTGCACAAATACCACCGATCTCTATAATATAAAAATTTAGTATTTATATTAAAGTGCTTGCATTTTGATCACTTTTTTATTTATAACTCAATAACTCAATGAGCTTTAGTCTGCCACTATTCTTGAATTCAATATTAAATATATGAAATCTATTTAAAAAAACACTTATATATTCACTCTAGGTATCTCACATGTCTTTGCAATCAACATACCATTATCCAATTATACTTTTGTTTAAGCACATTATAGTAATATTATATTGCATTAGCCAGAGTTATAGAGTGGATATATTAACCAGCCATTACTGTAAACCTAAATGACATTTCTTTTATATATATATATATATATATATATATATATATATATATATATATATATATATATATATATATATATATATATATATATATATATATATATATATATATATATATATATATATATTGTAACGAGCACAGACATCATTACATTGTTTTTTATTATTAAACATAAAGTTAAAATAAAAAGTTTGCATTTAAAAACTTCATTTTTTTGTTAGACATAAAAATTAAAAATCTTAAACTCGTATATATATATATAAAAAATCGCACAGATAAAAAATTATTAAAATAAAACTTTATTAAAGAAAAAGTATTTTAAAACTAAATCTTAAAAAGATTTAAGAGATAAAAATATATCTTTATTTTTGGAAAACACATTAAGTAATCAGAAAATGGAAATGATTATTTTAATTAGTAAACTAGCCTTGGGCATTTATATGTATAAATAGTGGTCAGATAGGAGAGAAAAACAATAGAATCGGACCTCAGTGTCAATTCAATCCACAAACGTAATATAAAAGGACAAGTTTGAAAATTATTGATTGATTATTATTGAGAGATGTGACAGATATGTGTTAGTGCGGAGGTGAAGGAGAAGGGATTGAAAAGACGCACTCTTCAATCCCTTCAGTTCTGCTAAGAAAGAAGGAGAAATAAACTATCATTTTCTACATTGAGGACGAGTTAAAGCAAAAACCCCCGGATAGATAAATAAATTGGCCAACAGAATACCAATCTTAGGAAGGCATGGAAATTCACATTCATGGCAAGCAACAGATAAAATTGGATGTTTTAAAAAACCATAAGAACTTTATATTCATTTGAATAATAAGAACTATAAATTTTCAAACTTTTTGGTAAATACTGCAATAGAATCCTATCTGACCAAACTAAAATATTTATTAATTAGTTATAATTTTCTTTGATGTGTTTCTTTTGTAAAATCATTTCCATTTATTTATTTATTTTTTGTTCTTTAAGTTTTATCAGGATTTTTGTTTTTTGTTAAATTAATTACATACATGTTAAACTTAAGTCGGTGTGAATGGTTGTATAGATTTGTAAAGTTATATTAGGGGAAGGTAATCTTAGGTTATTTGTGTCATAGTTGAATTGGGTCAATGGATGGGATATATTGGTGTGAATAGTAGATGTAATATCAGATTCACTACGGGCAGAATCGTTTCATATGCCGCCCTCACCTGTTTGCCTATGGAAGGAACTATAAGACAGAGAACGCAGTTCCTTTCTATGGAGTTTTGTTTTTTTATTGCTCTTCTTGTCAGATAGATGTAATATTCCTATTTGACAAGAGGCAATTTCTTCTCTTAACTTTTTGGTGCTGCCGTATTTCGTATTACATTGAATGCATCAATATATCAGATAAATTGATGCCAGTTTTGACTGTGAACCTTTAGCCTAAGGTTAAATAGGGATAGAATGTTTTATTTTCAAATGCAAATCTATGTAGTCTATTCATATTCAACAGTAAATAAAAATGCATTAAATTTAAGTTGTTTATAGACGCTTGCATGGATTGGTTATCGGTTAGGTATGTTTTGGGTTTTCATATTTGATTCAAAATATATAGACATTCGATAAATAATGATACCTTATGGTGAGTATCTAAAATGTATTTATTCAGATGTCTTTTAAGTTATTGGTGACAATGCATCTTATGGTGAATACTATTGGGTTACTTATAAATTTTCCTCTGCAATTGTCAGTATCAATGATTTTATATTTTGATCATTTATGTTTATTTTGAAATGTTTTTAACTGTTGTAATCTATGTAACCGATCTATACTCAACATTATTAAAACAAATTTTTATAATTCCATCTGTGCAAACTTAATTAAAATGTAAACTTATAATATAATAGAAATTAAAATGTAAATTAAAATCTAAAGTAAAGTTAAAAATAAGGTTAAATGTTAAAATGTAAACTGATACTAAAACAATTTTAAATCTTTTATATATATGTGTGTAAATAAATTTTTGTGTGTTAATTACTGGCAGTGGCTTATTTTATTTATTTTTTTAATATTGAAATATAATTAGATAAGATATTATATTATTAAATCTCTGATAAATTTTAAAAAAAAAACTATTTTTGACTTATCTATATGCCTACTTTATAAATTTTTCTGGGTTCAAATGCCTAGATGGTGCCCTATAGTGCAGATGACGTTAAGTTCATTCTCCGGATCATTATAATATATATATATATATATATATATATATAAGTGATTTAATGGCATAACCTGGAATCAGACAGGGCCTACATTTATAATAGTCACATAGGTGGTGCTGATGAATATTTTTTTCAATTCAAACTAGGGGTTTCTCAGAGTGTTACATTTTATTCTGAAGTTTGAATTATGCAGTGTTAACAAGATAGAGTAATGTGACTGTTACATTATATATATATATATAACCAAATATTTTATTCGATTCAAAAGATTCATATAGAGTAATGTGACTGTTACATTATATATATATATATAACCAAATATTTTATTCGATTCAAAAGATTCATCACAAAAATAAAACTAACTTATTGTTTTAATAAAGTTTTAAAAGAAAATTAAAAGTTTTGCATATACGAGTACATGAAATAACGCACATATACGAGTACATGAAATAACACACATACGCAGTTGTTTTAAAATTGTCATTTTTACTTAATAAATTTTATGTTTAAAATAGTTTTCTTTTGGTCACTTATTTTTTCAAAGTAATTAAAGGCAAGCAAAATATTCTAATTTTTTAAAAAAAATAATCCTAATTTTTTTTTAATTGCATTCTTGTTGTGATTGTAATCATTTTCATTTTACTTTTACTAAAACTGACTCATTTTTACATTTTTTTAAAAATAATTATCAATAAGATTAACTCTGGTTAGAATCTTTAAATAAAATTCAGTCTGAGATAAAGATCCACTCTGGTCAAAAAGTACTAATTAAAAAATGTTATGGAGGATAAAATCTCATATAAATAATCCTGCGATTTCAGACTAATTATTCTCCAGCTATTAATATTTATTCTGCTTGTATATTTCTGCTTCAACTTTTAGTACACCAATCTTGAGACTTTGTTGAATTGCTGTGCTTTTATGAATTCTCAAGAATGCAAAAACTATATGCTATACCGAATTGCATCAAGGTCATGCAGTGCTAAACCAATTTAAAGATGGCTCCAGATACCAAATTATTGTCAAAAATCATGTTCTAAGAGCTAAACTGATTTTTAACAATGCCTTCTGAACAATAAATGGAAACCCAATGATATGTGCTGAAATTATCCATTAGAATGAACTACATGTGCCATGCTGAAACACATCTGTAGTCCTAAACTTATACCTAGAGTTAACCTTTTTTTTCTCTCTCATCAGAGTTTAAAATATCAGCTTAATCTTAAAAAGTAACCTTTTTTATATCTTCTGTCGATTGAATTTAAGTATTTTGAGCATTTACTCTGAGTGTTATACAATTGTCTATTTATAGTATATCTTGGAATTTTAGTTTTAAGTTTTCAAGTTTGTTTTGAATTTATTTGTTAGAGCATGTACTGAGTTTATTTTGGAAAGTTATTTACAATTATAATTGCTATTTCACTTTCTTAATAAACACTTGGGCAGAAATAAATAATTTTCTGATTACGTACATGTCTTCTATTGAGACTTTTATTTTAGAGCCACTTAACTTTGGTCAGTCATTTGGTTAGTGATTCATCAGTTATATATTTCAAAGATTGCTATTGTTGTTAAATTAAAGATTTTTTTCCATAATATAATTCATACTCTGTCATATTCATTTTTCTTGCATTGTAATCAACCATGGCAAACTTCAAGGTCATTGGCCATGCAGTAGTTCTGTGGCAATATGATGTCACTAGTTAATATTGTGATTACTTGCCTATGCTGGTTTCATCGATTCATGCAAGACTTTTTCATGTGTTATTTGTTTTATAACTTTTTGACTAAGAAAACAACTATTGTTTATGTGAAACTTCAGCTGAAATAAAAGAATTCCCACCCTTTTAAAACTCTATTAAAAATTAGCCTGTCTGCTGGAGGGTTGACATTTTATTTTTGTTCACACATGCTTTGATAACTTTAATAAAACTGCATTTGTATTAATTTTTAATAACTTTTAAAATTATATTAGCTAATTTTTGTCCTAGCTTCATATTCTCAATTGTTTGAACAATATTATTGAGCTCTTGCTCTCCCTGGGTATGGTCATTGCAAATCATCATCATCAGTAAGTTTTGAACATGGTAAGCAAATTTTTCATGTGATGTGATGCACTGTGACTTCTTAAATGGAGTCCAGAATCACTCAGCAACTATGCCCAGAGAATCCTATTGCAACTTTACTTTCCCTTTCCAATACCCACCCTAAGTTTTCCCATAATCTTCTCCATCCCATTTCCACAACACAATCTTTGTCAACTCTATGGCCTTTATACCTAAATCCCCCTTATATTTTTTTCAAACCCAGCATAAAAACCAATAACACATTTTCTGTATAATCATTTTGTTCATATTTATTCTTCCATAACTTCATTATTTGTACCTTTTCTGCTTTCAAGCATGCATCATTTACAATCAATTAATAAAATCTAAATAACTAATATTAAGAACATAGAATAAAATGTTTATATTATTAGTATAAGTTTTATTAGTACACAATAAATATTTAAACAAAAAAATCTTTATAATATTGGAAAGATCACACACAAATAATTACATTAACCACTTAATTTACAGTTCCCTTTTGAAAATAAAATGAACATTATCTTCTAAAATTTAGTTTTTAAATGTGTATTGATTTAGATTTAAGCATGGCCATTGACTTCCATGCAAGTTATATGAGTCCATGGTAATTATATGCATCTTCATTCTGATAATACATTTCGCATCTCAGATCCATATTGAGGGCAAGACTAGGTGTTTTTATCCTCTATTCTAAATTACCACAATACAAAATAATCAAACTTCCTGTATGTATTTGTAATGTATTAAAACTCACAATGATCTTAACATCATCTTTGTCAGAAGTTATGTTGTACACATCATTTAATGAGATTGTAAGGTTTATTTGATGGAATTATAGAGTTAGGAATTTATTGGTAGAATGTCATGGAGTTGAAAAACCACAACAACTCTAACACATAAATAGAATAAAAAAATAATTTAAAAATAAATTTTGATTTGTGCCTAGAAGTCATATGTGATATTAAATGTTTGTCAACAATATGAACTGAATACTACATTGCAGAATCAATTTACATTAACATTTTTACTATAAAGAAAAAAAATTATATGTCAAAAGTTGTCATGAATTTAAATCCCTTTATTATATAGACGGTAGCCTATCATTAAATATACATTTTTGGAAATTATTAAAATAATCGAAAATATGCAAACGAGAAGGTGAAAAGCCGTATATGTGAGTGTAAAAATCAGATATAATAATCTTTAACTTGGATTAAAGTCGTCAAGCATTGTTAGCCGAAAGGTCATCGCAGTCACCTTGCAAGCAAGTAGTTGGTTGCAGACGGTTGTGGGTTCACGTCCCGGCCTATGCTATGACATGAAAAAAAAACTTGGATAAAAGTTTATGTCTGCCCTAGAGAAAAACTCTAGTTTAGTAAACGATTAATGATAAACGTAGATAATTTTATCAAAAATGTACGAAGTCAAGGTTGTGTGTGGAACAAGTTTAGCGGTTGTAAATAAAAATGTGACAATTCGCCAAAGATAAATACTCTTCATGTAATATGTGAGAGCTGATGAGTTGAGCCAACTGATGAGTGCTGGTTCAGCATGAAATGCATCTTGAGGATCATTTGTCTTTTATTGTATATTTATTTATATGAAGAATAAATAAGAAAAAGGAACTATGGAGATTATTAAAATATACATTTGTTAAAAAAAACTGAAAGGAATTTATTAAATTATATTATAAGGCATGGGCTCAATGACAGTAAAATGGTTATCAATTCTTTATGCTGTAGTTTGTTTACATTTTTCTTTAAATACTATTTGAAGATGTGTAATTAGTTAGGGTTTATGTTTTCATAAAAAAAAGCTTTGTTGCCATTAAATTTCCAACATTTCCCCCAATGTATAAACATTTTTATAAAATTATACTTTTTTTTATTCTACATTTAAAAATAAAACAAAGTGTTTTTAGAATTCTTTAAATTATAATTTCAAAAAAATATTTAACCAGTTTTGACTTACACAATACAATGAGCTGCGGTCAAAATCCATTTGTCACTTATGATAGCTCCTCCACAAAAATGTACACCATTATTTTGAATTGAGACCTAAAGATAACAAAAGAATGAAAGTGTATACAAACAAACTTTTACACCACATTTTATGGCATGTAATCATAGGTAATATAACTTATAAATATTAATTTCAAAATCCCAAACTTATCACTTGCTAACATTTTCTATTTTTAAATGTGCCTTCTGATGCTCACACACGTTTATTGCAACATGATAAAAATCATGACACTAGGAAATGATCAATATAATCTGAATAAAACATAACCCAGTTATTAGTTGTCATTTTGTAATAGAATATTGATTATAATATGGGATGAGAATGGAAAAAAATAGACATCATTCATAATAATATAAATCTAGCTTAAATGCGGAGAACCATTTTATAACATCCCTAAAGTGGATTTTGCATTTTGTAACAATCACCACCGGAACATGACAACTATCAGTCAGCATTGTGTAGCTAAACAGAGCAAAACTCTCCATACAGTATTGCCACCTGTGCTAAACAGAGTAATCAATGAATGCAAGAAGGCTTGCGCATAAAATCCCTATCCAATGCCTACTCATCCCATATCCCCAGACTAGTTTCTGGCTTGTGGCCTTCGTCAGTGAGGAGCCTTGAATATGAAAGCACTATATTGCCACTCAGTGCAAGCCAAAGTAATCAATGGATGCCAGAAGGCTTGTGCATAAAATCCCTATCTAATGCCTACTCATCCAATATCCCCAGACTAGTTTCTGGATCCTTCTGGCATCCATTGATTACTCTGTTTAGCACAGGTGGCAATACTGTATGGAGAGTTTTGCTCTGTTTATCAACAATTAATGTGCTAATATAGGAAATGTGATCATGTGATGCATTGTGTAGCTATTTTATAATGATAACAAATCTTCTACCTCACTATCTCTATATTTGTTCACTTAGTATTTGTCATAAAATAACATAAATTGACCTATAGATTTTTAGATAACTACTTATTACTGACACAATATGAAAGTAAAAGACAGTGAAGAAATGTCCTTAAGAATTCTATATTATTTATAACAGAATCAATAAACAAGTGTTGTGTTATACATACCCTAACCAAAATTATCTAGCTGTCATTGGTCACACTAGCAATAGCAAAATTTCCAATACATTATTTAGATTGTCTACTAGACTAAAATAATCTACTAATGTCAATATTGAAACCTAATTTATTCAGACAGTAATGAAAACGAAAGAAAGCAAAGAATAACATCACCTCATATATCATCAAATCTATTCACGATCCCAAAATAAACTGTCATTAGCAGTGACATCATACATCATTCTCCTAAACAATGATATATGCCTAAGATATCTATTTAATTTATAATTGAATGAAACCAAATTCAAATCAATAAATAACAACGTTCGGACATACTTAATAATCTAATATTATTTTAGTATAAATTTGTTAAAACTTAATGATATTGTATCTAAATAAACTAGTTTGTAAATAATTATAGTAACATTTTGAGCTTATCTATTTATTTTAGAGAAGTTAAAAAATTGTTTTATATATTATAAAAAAATGGGTTAACTTTTTGTTGGATCTCATAACATGTCGACTATTATTAAAGATAGGCACAAAATATATAAAATTATATATAGTGAGGTATGAACTGTGCTACATTTCACTACAATTCTCCCTATTGTGCAAATGTATTATACAATATCATTGGTTGGGGGAGGGGTAAATTGATAGCCATTTGTTCATGCATTCATTAAACTTACACAATGTAAAACTTTAAAATTAATTTTCTAAAGTGTATACCTAAGTCTTGTTTTATGTGGATTATTTTAATACGATTTTGGGAAGTTTATGTGATTCATGTTTCTTCTTAATATCTTTTTTATGCTGGTTTTCTTTTATGTGATAAAGAAGTTCATATTTCACTATATTTATTAGACATCAAGAAATTTAAATTATTAATAACTTACTATGACTTGAAATACTTTTTTTTTCGAAAATGTAATGTTATATTAGCAGCTAACATTAATATAGCCTGAAGCTGTATTTACAATCTTAGCTTCTATGCAAATAAACTACTTATATTAATGAGTAAATAATAATTATAGATTAATATTTACATATAAAAATATCGTAATAATTATTCAAAAATTTTAAACTTTTAAAATGTATTTTTGTTATATATAACAGAAGTAATCATAGATATAACAAAAATAAATATTCTTTTACATTTTTAAAAATAATAAGAAATAAAGAAGATTTTGTAAACTGAAAATAATCTTTCTAATGATAATGTATCTTCTTATTTTGATTGCATAGTAATTTTTTTAATATAGAAACAAAATGCGAACATTTAAAATTTATTTCAGTAATAAACAACAAGAAAAATTTATTTTTTGATAAGTAAAATTCAACATCAGAAAAAGCTAAAATCTAACTTACCTGCAATGAACAATCTCTTAAATTTCAATGAGAGATAAAAAGTTATATGTCTGGATATCACAAGCTTTATAAACAATTAGTAAAATCATCTCAAAGTTTAATTACAGCACAAGACTGAAAGTGGTGCTAGTAGTACTTCCTCTTGTGACAAATCTGATTTCTTACCAGTTCACAAACGAATGAATATTGTCAAATAGCGGTAATGATTAAAATATGTATGAAAAATGTAAAATTAAATATTGTAGTTAACAAAAAAAGTTTGTCTTGTACTATTTTTTTCCAAATAGTAGAAATTTTTTATTAGTATTTTTTCCTTGTTGCTATGATTTTATGCGATTTTTGAAAATTACAGAACCTGCCCCCCATTTTTCAAAGTAAGGTAAATATATTTTTGTGTGATTTTTTTAATGTGGGTTTTCTGCAGAACCTATCTACCACATAAAATGAGAGCCAGGTGTATATGAATGTGTAGTTTATGACTAATCTGTAATTTATCATATCATATGGTTGCATTCAACAATTAACTTGTTTGCTAGTGTTTTTTTAACACAACATTTTCTATATTATTTATTATTTACTTAAATGAAGCATGTGACAGCCTCTAACCCCCTCTAGGTTTATTCTGATCACCTTATCATCAATACAACTTTTTGGAATAAATCTCTCTCTCTTTTTATTTACATTTATTATAATTTGTTTGCTTTTGCTTTGGTCCCTTCTTTTCCTATATTGCTTACCACATTTATATTTATTACAACACAATTTAGCCTTTATTTAAGTCTTTATTTTTTAATTTTTTTAATTCTACTTTAATTAAGTTTATAATTGCTTTTACCTTGCCATAGTTCAGCACCTACATTTGAAAACCAATTGAACTGGATGGATGGGAGATGAACATTGATTATATAAAATAAAAAAAAATGTCAATCTACTCCTGGTGCACTTTCACTATTGCAGCAAAACAGTTCATTCAAGTAGAGAAGTATATTCCAGAAGGTGGATAAGACCAACAGAACCTATAACCAGAAGGTACTGGTCTGACCAGTGACAGTACTAGCACAGGATTCAAACCTGGGTTTTTTTAAGGTAGCAATCTAACCAACTTAGACAACCTGCCAATGGCAACAAGTCTGTAGTAATTTCATACATTTTCCCTCCTGATTTCTCAACTTTTTCCTAAGAGCAAAGTTGATTAGTGATTTCCATACATGGTATTTTTTGCCAATGTCATGTGAGCAACTTTAAATTTTCTTCTTTGTACCTTTTCTTCTCTATCCAATATTTTTGTATTTTCCAATTGAACATATGTTCATTATCTTCTTTAATGAGTCTGCTTTTTTGGGATGTATGGGTACAGTACTGTACCATAATTGTCTTTTCTCTTGATGGTTTTTTTGTCTATTTGAAGTTTTCTTAATAATAGCAGATGAATAACCATTTTTTAAGAGTTTGTTCTATATAGATCATTTTCCCCAAATCGGTGGCTTCTGAACAAACTTCTTTTGTTCTGTTCCAGTGGTAGTATAACTCCATGTTTGGTATAGTTGGATGTATAGGCTAGGTATTTTCCTGTATGTGTGGGTTTTGGGTAAGCTGACGTTTTGATTTTGCCAAGAGGGAGTCTTGTCACAATAACATCTAGGAATGCCAATTTTTGTTCTTGTTCTGATTCTATTGTGAATTTAATTGAAGAGGGTATTCTCTTTCTTTGCTTTAATTAATTATATATTAATCATTCTGTAAAATGTTTATTATCCTATTATTTAGATATTTCATTCCATTATTTAAATATTTTCTTAACTTACACTTAATTGTACATCATAAAAATGATCGACTATTGGATTATATACTGGGATCTTTCTTAAATTTTTCTAGACTT